>PVLA01001956.1:251458-306490 GCA_004027455.1 Hydrochoerus hydrochaeris | reverse complement strand
GAGAAAAAGTAAGTTATGAATCACAGAGAAGGGTTTCATAGAAATTTATAACTCAGATTTTTCTCTTAATAGTCTTTTAATAAGTAAGTAAACAAATATATTGAATCATTTTAATGCTTATCATATATTTGGACTCATAGGATATTTCTAAGAATGAAATTTATATACAATTTAACAAATAGATTCAATGAACAAGTTACTCTTGCAGCACATGTCAAACCACTATTGAAGATGTTACTGCTTAAAGAAGTTTGCAATTAAGGAAAAATATCTCTCGCTAAAATTTAAATATTGAATTGTCTTAGGCTGAATAGATGGAATTTTAAAGTAAATTAGTTTAAAAAGACTCATATTAATATGGGTTAAATTCATAGTGCAAGTCTAGTAGATAAAATCTAGTGGGGTCCATAATTGATATTATTTAAAACTTAGAGAAACGACATTTTGATAATAACACAGGAAAGTACAGAAATATTCACAATGTTCCACTAAAAAATGGGAGAAATCAAACTCTTTCCTAATATAGTTTTCAATATAGGCATCAATGTCTCAACAGGTATGAATTTCATTTCCACTACTTTAGAGTCAATTTGAGACACAAGGAGTCCCCCATAAATTACCTGGAGTGATAGTAATAGTGTTCAGGCTGGAATTCTGTTTCTGTTTCTGTTCTGCTGTTAAACACTATGCTCCACCTGGAAAATGTCAGTTTTCTCATGATTAAGTAATTATCAGTACAGAACATAAAGCCAACAGTACAGATATTCACCAGGTAGAAAAACCCAAGAAAGAAATATCTACCAAGGAATCCATAAAATACAAAACCAAGTAGCGCAAAGTAAACTGAAGACAAGGGAAAATGGAGAGTGTCATTTCCCTGGTATAGTGGATCCTTTCACAATAATCTTGAAAGTAACCCAAGTATTCCCTAAAGTATTTGGACTTCCTTGGTAAAAACTCAAGATCTTGCTTAGCTCTACATCTGCAAAAGACAAAAGAACAGCATCCAGAAACATTAGCTTTCATACACAATACCAAGTGTTACAATTATTTCTTTGAACAAGAACTTGTCAAGCACTTCATTGTGTTACTTCATTCATTCTGGTGACAGATAGTTCTAAACCATGATTCCTAATTTTTAAGATGCATGATTCTTGTTTTATTTTCAAGACACCATCCTCAGGATTGTGACCAATAAGTATGTATGCTACATTTTTTGCCAAAAAATACATAATAAATCATGACCTAATTGAAATAAGACCATTAACTACATTTTTAAAAGCATGCTATGAAGTCTGCATTTTTCCAACTGGTTCATTTTAGATTGTGGACAATTGCAATATTTGTCATAAAATTAAGTGAAGCCTGTCTGGTTGAGTGCAGACTGGATCTTCTTACACATAGATGTTGATCTTATTAGATCATTTTATTAGCACACTGACATTGTAATCTGTACTATCTCTGGGTCTGGTGGCACATACCAGAATTCCTAGCAGTCAGGAGGCTGAGGCAAGAGAATCACCATGAGTCCAAGGCCATTTTGGGTTACATAGTGAATTCAAGGCCTCCCTGAACAGCACAGTGAGGCTCTGTCTAAAAATTAAATAAGTAAATAAATAAACTTTCCTATCCACATTTCACATCAATTATTTTATTTTATTTTATTTTAGTGTTTACCTTTTTTTATTTTGAGGAGTATAAAACCAAATGAAATAAAACAGAACAGAGTCAATCAAAATAAAATGATGACTATGGTACATGACTTCAAAACAAAATAAAAGGGAATCAGTAATGGACACCATAATGCCACTTGTTATCTTCAAAAAAATTGCCCATACCAGCGTGCATAATAAAATCAAACAGAAACAAAACGATGGTAAGAGTACAGGGCTTCAAAACAAGATAATAGTAAAACCACAATGGGTACCATAATGCATCTTGTTGTCTTCAAAGTGGTTGCCTATACAATCAGACATGATACAACTAAACAAAAAAAAAAAGTAGAACAAAATCAGTCAAAACAAAACAAAGCAATACAGGGCTTCAAAACAAGCTAATAGGAAATCAAAAATGGCTACCATAATATATTTTGTTATTTTTGAAATAGCTGTCTATACCATCAAATATAATAAAATTAGACAAACTGAAACAGAATACAACCAAACTAAATTGAAGAATAAAAACAATATGAGTTTCAAATCATAATAGATTAAAAATGGCCACTGCCTTCCCTTTTTAGACACCTCGTCCCTCTTCACATCCACAGAATGTATTGCGTAGTTTGGATCCCACTAACTCCTTTAGCTTTTACACTAGGGAGACATCACCCTATTCACCCATGTGACTCTGAACCATTTCACCAGTAAGCATGGTCTCAAGTTATATCCATTTACTACAAGAGCCTCGAGGTTATCTTTCTTTATAACTGAGTAGATTTCCATTGTATAAAAGTTCCATGACTTTCTTAACCAGTTTGCAGCTGATGGGCAAGCTATGTCCACTTCTTTCTGGTTCCCTGTCACATAGAGCATTGTTCTCTCTCCTTTGACTTTCAGTCATGAACCCCCTTTTGGATTAAGTGTGTTTCCTGTCTAATGAATATTGATGGACCCAGTCTCCTGATCCACTCTGCCTGTGTTCCTTTTTATTGGTGAATTGAGACCATTTATATTGGCGATTACGGCCAACATGCTCTGCCTCGTCTCTGCCATGCTATTTTCCTGCCGTTGATTGCCTACTCTTCCCCTCCATTCCATTGTCTGCTCTGCTTGGTGAGCCCCTTCTGCTGGTGTTCCTGGAAACATGGTCTTTTTTATCTCTCTCTAGAATGTCCTTCAGTATTTTTTGTACGGTTGGTTTGGTGGTCATGAATTCCTTCTGTTGTTCTTTGTTATGCAAGCATCTTTTTTCTCCATTAATTTTGAGAGACAGCTTTGCAAGGCACATCAATCTGGGTTGGAAGTTGTTTTATTTCAGGGCTTGGAATACTGCACTCCAAGTTCTTCTTGATTTGATGGTTTGTGTTGATAAGTCTGTTGTGATTCTGATTAGTTTTCCTTTATAGGTAATCTGTTTCTTTTCTCTGACAGCTTTTAATTTTCTGTTCTTGTGTTGAAATTCTAGGATCTTGATTATTATATGTCTGGGTATAGATTTATTTTGGTGATGGCTAGCTGGAGTCCTATATGCCTCACTTATCTGAATATAATTTCCTTTTCCTCTGCTTGGGAAGTTTTCTGAAATTATTGCTGCAATTAGACTTTTCATGTCATTTGTGTCGACCCCTGCTTTTTCACTCACATTTATTATTCTTAAGTTATGTTTCATTTGGTTGTCTTGCAGCCATTGGATTGGTTGAATTGTTACTTCCTGGTTCCTTGTTATTTTTAAGAGATATTTTCTTTTGCCATCACAAACTGTAAACCTGTGCTCAAGGTTGGAAAGTCTAGCCTCAGTTTCTGGTTTTGCTAGCTTTCAATGGAGAATTTAATTTCCTGGAAATCTCTTTGAATCTGGTTCATGTATTCTAAGTCTTTTTTTATATTCATTCAAGGTTTCTCTCATTTACTTATACCCCACTGTTCTTCCATCTATGTCTTCTTTAGAGGTGCTTAGCAACTGTTTTATTGCTTTTCATTTTTTCTTTTACCCTGTATAGTATTTCTGTCCAAATTTATTTTATAGCCTTGTGAAATTGTTTCTTCAGTTGGCATCATTTCAGAAAATTCAGGTGTGCGAATCCTGGTCTCTTCCACGTTTACATCTCCTCGACTTGCTCTGCTTGGCTTGGAGGACAAGGACTGCCTTTTGCTTCTTCATTTTGACATATTCCTGCATTCATCCAGCGGGTAGTTGGCTCTCAGGCACTTCCCACATTGGCTACAATTTCTCTGAAGCAAGACTGTTTGGTTCTTCCAGCCAGTGATGGCTATGAGTATCTGATGGTGACCACTGGGTGTGCTGGTAAAGAGCTGTCTGCTGCGTTTCCCAGCCTGCTTTGGCTCACTGACGGCTGGTGGAGTGGATCCGGGGCGGGGCTGGCCTCTGCCTCCTAGCTAGTTACTGACCGGGATCTCTGATGATTGCCAGAGTGTGTGCACCAGGGGAGGGCAGTTGTAGCCTGCCCAGCTGGTTAATGGCAGGGAGCCCCTACCTTGGCTGTTAGACTGCGTGTGGGGGTGTGGCTGGTGCCCCCTCCAGGCTGAGCTAGTTAGGGTTAGGTTAGGGCAACCTAGGCCATGGCTGTTGGAATGCACACAGGGGTGGGGCCCAGTCAAATTCATTTTCACAAGTCTGCTCCTGGCTAGAAGCCCCTGGAGGGAGCAGGCTGCAGTTCTGGTTCCAGGCTTATCCTGCCTGACTCCAAAACGGCTCCTGGCCAACCGTTCTCTCCTGGGGAGGACTGAGCCCCTCACACTCACTGCCAGGCGGTGCAGTCCTCCACGTCTACTGCTCCCCTTCACCGCCATGTCTCTTTGCAGAGGCCTTCAGGCTTGCCAGCCACCACCATCACTGTGACCAAGCACCCTCTGGTTCCAAAAGCTCCTCTCACACAGTGGGTCCAGCTCCAGGTTAAGGCCCTGCCAGCTACTGCCTTCTTCTTCATTTAAGTTTTCTTTTTTACTCTCTCTATGGACTTAATTCTCACTTTTGGTTCTTCCTGGGTCCAGGGGACCAGTTCCTTCCTTCTTCTACATGGATATTCCAGCATGTGGGCTGTTTCTCTCAGAGAGGCTGCTTACTCTTCTGCGTACTGTTCCGCCATCTTCCAGGAAGTCCTTCCATGTTGATTATATTTTTTTAAAAAAAATTATAGGGAAAATAAAATTTATTTGTATAGATAATATAATATTTAGCTTCTCTTCATCCAAATCAATAGATAAAGTATTTGGTGTAGTTTGAGCTTACAGAGTTGAACATAAACATTAGGATGGTTTCAAAATTCTAAGAATTCAGGAGGTAGAAATCATGGCCCCAAAACTTCCTTCTCCAACACACATGTACTTGTATACACACACACACACACGCACACACACACACACACACACACACACACTCCTGTATAGGATTTTATCCATTTGTCACATCCACAATTACCAGAGGACCTAATGGATTTTTTTGTTGTTTTTGGTACCAGGGATTGAACTCAGGACCTCACACTTGCTAGGCAGGTGCTTACTCCACTGAGCTAAATCCCTGGCTCTGTAATTGATTTCTTTTTCCTGTGATTGTTAGTATTCTATGAAAAAGGGCTTTTGTAGGAAAATAGAATTGGGAAGTGGAGGTTTCAGACTTGGCTCTTTTGGATACAGATTCTGTTTCTAAGATACAATTCAACCTGGTGGGTGTTTTTCTTGTTTTTGTTTTTTCTCCTCCCCACCTCCAGTTTTTATTTTATGTTAATACATAATGATTACATTCCCTGTGGAGAGTTATTACACATGCATAGCATGTCTCAATTCTTTTTCTCAATCCCTTTCTCCCCTATCTTCTCCCTCATATTCACTGTTTATAACAACTTACACTATGTCACTAAGGTTCCATTTGGTTACTTAATGAGACTATCTAGAGGTATAATTATGAAGCATTGTAAGTACCATTCTCCATATTCTACTTTTTTTCTTTCCAAATGTCATATTTTGCAAAATGCCTTCAAACTGCAGGATCAACAACATCCAATTTCTACTTCTTCCCAGTCATGAGTTTTCAAGAGGCTGATCTTTGAATAGCAGTACTTTAGAACCAGTGTTAAATTGATATTCTTGGGCTTCTGCCTGTTGCATCTCTATCCCCAAATAAAACTGAAATAATGCTTAACTGATATTTATCAATAATAAGCAAAATATTTACCCTTAATATTAGTCATCTGAGATTGTTCTAAAATTATTTTGTATACTTCACTATTAACAGATTTTATAAGAAATCAATCCTTTGAACAGTTCATTCTAAAATCTTATTGCTAATATCTGATACAGGAAACAAAAATAAAAATATTGTTCATCTTAGAATAAAATGATTGTGTACTTTAAGTTGTGAATACTCTTACCTTTAGTAAACTAGTATTCGATGTAAGTCTCTAATAAAGGCATATAATATGAAGCATTTTTCAAAAATTTAGTACACAAAGACAATGTAATGCTATTTTTATCTAGATGAAGATAGATCTGTCTACCTGAGATCAATCTCCATTTACCTGATAGGTCTTGGACTGACACACTATCTATGCATTTATTTATCCTTTCATCCATCCATATGTGCTTTTATAAGACTGGTATTCAGTGATCCACGCTCTGGAAAAATCTGAAAATTTTAGAAAAAAATTTTGACCTTCACTCTTTGAGCTCATTTTTTTGTGACATTCCTGTGAAATTTTTATTCCTTTATTTTTTTATAGTGTTCAACATGTCAATGCTCTGGTTGTTCAAACATAATAAGTAAAAGGTAAGTAGTACACATTGCAGCAGAGAAAAAGAAAGGATGATATATACACATTTCATTGAGAATTGCTCTATTTTTAAAAACTCATTTGCATTTAAACTTTTTCAATTATACAAAGGAATCTTTTTTTGTCATCTGAAATCAATAGATAGATAAATGATAGATAAATAGATGATAGATTGATTGACAGATATAATCAATTGGCATCAATGATAGATATAATCATTTGGCATATTAGATGATAGATATAATCAGTTGGCATCAATGAACCAGGTTTAATCTAAAGAGATATTTTTTGACACGTGATTCAACTTAATTCATGTCTTCAGGTGGTAATAAATACAGGCCTAAAATTTATCTTGTTTTACACTGTCTCAGGACTTTGTTTTAAGTGTTTACTGCTAGTAGAAAGCTTCTATGTCTGTTTCTAACACCATGACAAATAGGAATTTAGAAATTTTCATTACACAAAAATTCACCTTTAATAGAGGACTAGAAAAATTCCAGATACAGTAGTTATCTTAGTCTTGAACTCAATTTTCTCCATGATTCTGGTTGCATTCCCAATTGGACAAGAACCACATCAAATTCCCCCTGAGGTCAACAGTGAACCAGACCATTGAGTTTGATTCAATTCTCTTCCAAATTGGTTGGCTAACAGAGTTATGGAAAGAATCAAATTATTGAGCCTAATTGTCACTGTAATACATAAATGTTGCTTAACAAGGAACAATGAACATTTTTGAGAGATTTGTGTCTACCAATGCCTTAAACTTTCCATTTTATTTTCATTAAAAATATCCAAGGTTGAGGTTATTCAACATCTACTATCCCAGCCTCTAACATTATATAAAGTTATTTTCCAGCATAATTTTTTGGTAATAAGGAAAAGACATTTTACAAATAATCAATGTCTCAGGAACTCAGAAAATGTTAGGAAATACTGAGTTATAGGCCCACTATAGATGAGACAACCTCAAGTATGAACATATCATAAGAAATACAACAGAAACACAAATCAACTCGTTGATTTGTACTTTGTTGGATGCTCAAATTTACCTACCACGCATTTAAACATCAATAAATGCTCTGCGGCTATTCTTTTAAAAAATTGGCTGAATCATTACTAAAATTTCTATCTTAATTCTTAGCATGTATAACCTTGCAGCCTAATTTCGTTTTTCTTTTTCTTTATATGTTGCAAAAACTGGAAAATCATGCAGATAATTATGTTTAAGAATTATATTAAATATTTTAAACAAATGCAATATAGTGTTATATTTTATATAGCTTTGAGCTATAATTCATATATCATGCAATTCATTCATTTGAAGTCCTAGTTCAATGCTGTTTTAGTGATTATGTAATCATGATGAAAATCATTTTTAGGACAATTTTATCTCTCCAAATAAAATCATTAATCTATTTTTGTGCATCTCAATTTGCTCTCCTTAGACATTCATATAAATCCAATTTGTAACATTTGGTCACTTGGGAGTGGTGCTGTCACTCGGCATGGTATGTCAAGGGTTGTCCATGTTGTAGTGCAGATCAACCTTGTGCCACAACTCCAGAGCGAATACAGAAAGTGGATGCTTCTCACAGAATGATAGCCACTGGCTACGTTAGTTTATTTGTCCTGTTTGGGAACAGCCAGTCTAACCGTTAGCTGGGGTGAGACAATAAGAGCCTCAATAGTCTTGTTCTGACATGTTCCACATGCAGGAGTTGGGGAAGGAAGGGACCCTTGGGCCTTTGGTTTCTACACACCTGAAATTTAAATCCTACAGCAGCTGTGTGTTTCTGGTAAGAAATGTTACCCATCTGCACTTCCTAGAAAGATGCCATACACAACTCTTGGTGGGAGCTTAGAAGGAGGGAGCCCTATCCGCATGGCCACACTAACTAAGAGTACAGCTTCTGGCACCCCAAACTGGACAGGAAAGCAGGGAGTGGGGTCCAGCTCCTGTGCTGTAGACTCCCAATATTTGTTACTGAGATGGAGTGGAATTGCCTGAATAAATATTTCTTCATTAGCTGTCTGTCCCAATTTAACTTCCGCATATTTTAAATGATTGATTTTTTCAAATCATTTCAACCAATTGTGATTGATTACTGGGCAGAGGGTCTGTGACTTTCCTCATACACTCAAATGTCCTTAAGTATACATTTTAAACCACTAATAAAATGTTCAGAATATTTTTAATGCAACCCACAATCAACCCCTATTTGGATATGCCACAAGAATGCTACTGAGTACTTTCTTTGTCTTTGGTGTTGCATTTCATTAATGCCTCTACCCATGTTGACTTATAATGTTACTATACAAAATAATTGTTTTATGGCATAAAATAACCTTCAAAATAATTCTGTCCTTTTAATTTAAAATAATTATATTTCCAAGTTTCAAAAGGTATTCATAGTAACCACAAATTGCAAGAATTACATAGGCATCATTTCACATTAAAACAATCTTTTTGTATTAGCAGAATTAATCTTTTCATATGAGATTTTTCTTTAATGATGTACATGAGATTTTATAGTCAATACCAAAAATTAGCAATTCAGAATGAACCAATTTTATTGTAATATCAGCAAGTATCTACAAGTATCTGTCATTAACTGAGAAAAATACTGCATGACAAACACAGGAATGACCTTCAGGGAGATAACCTCTGTGAGGAGAGAATACAGACTCCTGTATTTTAGATCAGACCAAAAGCTTGCCATTCATTTCTTCATTGTTTTTCTCTAAAACTCAGTTTTGTCTCTTCAGTTCTACAGTCACAAATGTCTGACTACAACACACTCCTCTTGTTTTCAGAGTGAACTCACTTCCTATCTTACCCTGGTTTTCACTGAAGAAAGTTTCACAAGAGCAGCTATGCATATGCATTTGACAGGGAACACAGGAAAGATGGTAGGAAATCATACCAAAATGAAACAAAACCAAAATAGGAATATATTACAGAGACAACAACTTGACCACTCCTCAGAGAGTGATTATTTTTCTGTTTCCCATTCACAGTGGCTGTCTTGTCCATCGTCACGCAGTGTGACCATGGGTTTTTTACATTTTAAGACGGTTCCATGTTCTTGTTCAGCTGTTGCTAACCCTTCCTTGTGGCTGCCAGAAAATCCAGTGGACAGATAAAGAGTACATATCTGAGACATTGTCAGTACCCACGACCTAAGCCCAAGGCTATATACAGCTTTGCTGGGTCTGTAGCTAAACTAGAGGCAGAACTGGATGAGGATCAGAAACATTAGATGCAAATGATATAATTTCTTTTAAAGGAATAAAACTATATATATTTTGTATGTCGTTAGGGCTTGTGTCTCTATGTTCCCCCAAAGCCTCACGCAGTCATAGATGGGAACTGTTGGAGGTAACTGGGTCAGGAGTGTGAGATGTTGGATTAGGGACCTGATGCGGGAATTGATTCAGGGTATGGTGAGAGCAAGTAACCTGGGTAAAATATAAGGAACAGAAAGAGCTTCTGTGATTGTTGATTGTTTTATTGCTCATGGCTTACTGCTTGCTAACTTGCTGCTGTCCACGTTCTGCCTGCCTTGAGCAGTTTCTGTTCTGTGATGCCCCTCTGCCATGTTACCTTGCCTGGGAGCCAGCCAGCCATGAGCTGAAGCCTATATGAAATGTGAGCCAAAATAAAGCTTTTCTCTTTTGACATTGGGTGGTGGATAGTTTGTCTCAGCAATGAGAAAATTAACTAAGACACATGCCAACTCTAGCTTAATGAATTGGTTTAAGTGAAAAGAAAAAACTAAGGTATTCAAAGGATGCTCCACTGACATGGTTACAACAAAATTTCCTCTTTTATATTCACCCTTTATTGATTCTATCCTATGTTACTCAGTTTTCCCATTACCTGAGGCCCACAATGTAAGATAATAGAAGTTTAATTACCTCAGGTTTTCAAGGGATTCAGTCCATGGTTGGCTGGCTCCAAGGCATAAACTCCTTGGCAGAAAAACATGGCATAATCAAGCTGTGTATGGTGACTGGGAAACCATTCAAGGAAATAGTGCCAGACGGGAATGAGACAATGTCACACCTCCAGACATAGCCAAAAGTGTATGCTACCAATCTCCTAGGCAACTTCTAAGTCAATCAAGCTGACAGTTGCTCCTAACCATCACCTCTGATTAATTAAAAATATTCCCCTCCTTTCTCTTCAGTCATAAGTATCCCAGTTCCACCTTGGTCTTCAATCCTGTTTAACATTCATTTGCCAACTAAGTAAAATTACTAATTGACCTTTTATAAAATCTGAAGAAATTGCTCATCCTAGTATTATATTACACTTTCTACAGGGAAATCTCCTTCACTTTGAGAACATCTCTTTAGGCCTCAAAACCAAAGTTATGGTACATTTTGAAGCAGAAGCCTAACCTCACAGTTTCTCCATACCAATAATCTCAATAGAACAAAGTCTTTCACAGAGTATAGTTGGCCTAAAAGTACACAGTTTTGTATTCCTATTGGACAAAGTTATGTCCCCATCCCAGCGTCTTATCAGGTGATCACACTATTATCCTGGTGCATCCAAGCCCAGTCAATCAAATATGGTGTCTTTACCCTTTTCCTCGTCACTACAGAAAGCTGTACACCTTTCTCCTATTCTTTAATATCTTTCCCATCCTCTTAGTTATGGCTTAGCCATAACTGGGTCTTGTAAGTCAATATGCTCAAGACTTGGGGAACTGTCTTCAACTCAAAGATAAGACTATCTCTATGTTCAACTGTTTATGTACTATTACATACTGTTTTAAAGTCAATATTGTTTGTAACCGTATAGCAATGTGATTATATTATTAAGACAGTTCTACTTAACTAAACTAGTAGATACAAAAGGGCATTGTCATATTTTTTGTCTCTAATTTTTTGAATCTATGACTTGTAAGTCAGTGCTTGTCACTCAGTAATATCTCACTAAATATTTGTGATATGAAAACATGAAACTATAAAAAGGAATATACTAAACTGAGTTTCCTCATGTGTAAATAAACTCAGTCTTTAGGAATAGATATGTTTTATTTCGTGTTAGCAAAGAAAGCTTAGAAGAGCTCATGTTAAATTGACCAGTAGTCATGTATGCAAACAAATGAAATAAAATATTGTCATGTTTGATACTAATGAATAACACACACAAAGAATGAAAATAAATATGTCAACTTTAGACATTTGAGGTAATAAGACAGGAAGTGAAAAATACATGTTGATTAATAATAAAGTTGAATAAGTAAGTTGAGAATAATAAAGTTGAATAAGTAAGCTGAAATTTCTAAAAATACTTAGAATTTTTAGCTTTATGAATCATAACTGCTCTAAGCTTTTGATCAAGATAGGGTTAAGTAGCAGGAAATTTTGATATTTAATCCTCTCATGTGTGTTATATGGAGAGAAAATAGTGAGAAGAAAACCAGAAACAAGGTCTTACACATATTTACCTATGGCTATGAGGTTCAGTCAACAGTATTGGAAAAGGAGAGAAAATAAGAGTTATTTAAAATATATATTTTACTGTACAAGATATAGAAAATAACAGAATATTTAGAGAAACTATGTTTTCAAGAATTTTTACTCTGGGAGAGAAATTAAAAGTAAAAGCATTAATTTTAGGAATCAAATGGAAAAGCAGAAAAGATCAAAAGCAATTCCTACAAAATAGATTGGGAACACTTTAAAAAAAAATAACCTCAAAGAGATGTTCAAATTTGGAACCACATCTGCTTATATATGGGAAGTGAGTTTAAAACTAAAATCTCCTAATATAAATAGGATGTTTGTATCAAAATAGCTACAAATTATTTCTAGTTCCTTCATGCAAGAGAAACTACTGTTTTCTCAAAATTTGAACTTGTAATAGTTTGTGACTTGTTCTAACTGAAAGAGAAAAAGATTATTCATTTTCTCTGCCGAGACATTAAAAAATGTTGGACTTGCACTATTAACTGTGACCGAATAATGTTACCATGCAGCTCACCCAACAGTCAGTCCCCACTGCTGTGCATGAGAAAGAGGCAACCACAGTCTGCAGCCATGCAAGCTGGGTGAGGAAAAGTCCCTGAGCTAACAGCTAACAGCTTGCAGTTTAAGATCAGCATGTAAATACAGCTGTGCAAACAGCTCTCCTTTAAGACGCTAAACTATGCTAAACTATCTGTAAGGTTCCTCCTACTACAACAGAAAGCTCATTGTACATCTCTCAAAATGACACTTTTTACAAAGCTCCAAATATGTAGTATAAGATTTGGGTACAAGCAATCTAATGGCAAACTTCTCAAGAACATAGAAAAACAAGGAGGAAATTAAAACAAGAAGCTTGAAAAATGGGTAAGACCATAACAATTGAAAGTTAGTTTGAAGATAGAATATATATTTCATTAACTTGAGTTATGGCTGAAAAAATGTTAGGACCAAAACCTGGAAATGTGAATTTACTATGTTTTTTTTATTTTAAAGAGAATAAAACAAAACAAAACAGAACAGAACAAAGTAGATCCAAGCAAAACAATGCAAGTAACATAGGAATTCAAAACAAGACAACAGGAAATCAACAGAGGCTACCATAGTGTCTTGTTTTCTTTGAAATAATTGTTCATAGCTTCACACACAATAAATTACTATGAAACAAAAATGTATAAAACCAATCAAAACAGAAGGATGAGAATCTCATGGACCTTCAAAACCAGATAATAGGAAAATCAACAGTGGCTGCCATAATGTCTCTTGTTCTTTTCAAAACAGCTGTCTATCCCTTCACATATATTGAAATTAAATAATACAAAACAGACTAAAACCAATCAAAATGAAGAATAAAAGCATTACTGGACTTCACAACAAGATGATAGGAAATCAGCAATGGCTACCATAAAGTCTTATTTTCTTCAAAGTAGCTGTTCATACCATCACATGTAAAAAAATCAATTCTTGTAAACTCTTTAGGAGAAGATCTAGGCATGTATAAGGATATACATGTACATCTATTCTTCCTGTATTAGAGACAAAAATAAAACAAGAGAAAAACAACAAACACAAGATACAAATAAATAACAATAACAAAGAGCCCAAAACAATGACATTATAGGTTTTCAAAACAAGGTGGTAGAAACATAACTAAGGTTGTTATTTTACATGTACATCTATCCTGTATTAGAGGGGAAAAGAAAACAAAGTATAATGGAAACGAGAAACAAAAGAGACAAATAAATAACAATGAGTCCAAAACAATAACAATGTAGGCTTTCAAAACAAGGTGGTAGGAACATAACAAGTTTTTTTTTGTTTTGCATAGTTATCTTCAAAAGTCTTACTTGAATTACCAGATACAGACATGCAAAACTCATCTAACCCTAAGAATGTTAACAGTCACCTTTCAAGAACTAACAGAATTAGTAGTACAATCATCTTAGTAACCTTACATGCACATATACAAATTTATATCTTTTTTCTTTTCTCTTCCTTCTTTCTCCTTTTTCCTATCTGTTATGGATTAAAAACTGGTGATCAACTTAACAACAGCTGAATTCAGTGTGGTGCTGAACATAGATGGCCCACCTGAGGAAAGTCACCAACATAAGTAGAGATGTGGAGAAGAAGAAATCATCATTGTGAGTGCTCCTAAATGTTGGTGTTTTGAGCTGTTGGTTCTCTTGGAGGAGCTTGTCATGGCTGGCTTTCCCAGCATGAGTTTGGCCGTTGTCATCGGAGGAGCTCGGGACCTTGCTGGTGAGAGCAGCTATGGCTCACTTTGAGGGAGCTCTGGTCCTTACACTGAGCCTCGCTTCCTGGCTACAGAGGGGAAGATGGGTGCTGCCTACTCTCCAGGAGAAGCCTGTCATGCTGGCTTTCTGGCATGTACTCGACTGTTCCTATCATCAGAGGAGCTCAGGACCTCCGTGTCACTGAGGAGGGCTGTGGTACTTTTCAGGACAGCCCTGGTCATTACTTCGACCATGACTTCTCAGCTCCAGTGTAGAAGACTCAACCTATTAGCACAGCTCCTTCACCCTGATGGCATAGACTTTCTAGCTTTCACCACTGACCTTTGGGCTGTCCCAGTATAGAGCCAGAAAACAGATTGGCATGGGTCCTTGTTGTGGGCTCTAGACCTCCTGTTGGATTCGTGGGAGGCATGGACATGAGCTCTAGATCTTCATCTGGACTCATGGAAGACATTGCTTTGGGATTCAGGCCCTTGGCTAAATATTTAGTCTTTAGTGTTGTGGACAGACTTCCTTCACTTTCTTGTGTTAACTCTGGGTCATAAAATATTATAGATTTTGTGTCCTTATTGAAATTGTTCTTCCCACAAACCCTGACTACAACACCATCTATTTTTCCTCTTTGAGCATCTTCTTACCCTTTCACTATATTTACTGAAGATTTTTGTAATTTATTTACTCTTTCAGCTACTTACACTAGGGAGACAATATGATATTTACACATGTAACTTTGATTTATTTCACTTATGAATATGGTCTCAAGTCACATCCATTTGCGTATAAAAGCCTCAGTGTGGTCCTTCTTTATACTTGAGTTTTCCATTGTATAAAAATACATCTTTTTTTTTATATATTCCTAGCTGATAGGCATTTGGGTTGTTTCCAAAATTTAGGTATTACAACTTGTGCTGCTAAAAACATGGGTGCACATATATCACTGTGGCATGATGGTTTCAGTGCTTCTGAAAATATGCCCAGAAGTGGAATAGCTAGGTTACATTGACCTCCAATTCCAGCTTTTTAAGGAAGATCCAGTCTGATTTACACAGTGATTGCATCAGTCTACACTCCCACCAACGGTGTAGAAGAGTACTTCCCCCACCTCCTCTGACAGCCTCTCCGACCTTTGTTATTGGTGGTTTCCTTGATTATGGCCGTTCCTTATGGAGTGAGAAGTACTCTCAGTGTGGTTTTAATTGTATTTCTCTAATGATCAATGCTGCTGAATATTTTTTCATGTATTTATTTGCATTTTGTATTTCTTCAGCTGAGAAGTGTGTAATTTTCTAGAATATCCATCTTTGGATTGGGTCTTTGAATTTTGGAGGCCTGATTTTTTTTTCATTCTATACATGTTCTAGATAGAAGTCCTTTGTCTGAGGAACAGTTAACTAAGACTTTTTCCCAATTTGTGGGTTTTCTGTTCACTCTGTTGGAGATTTCTTCTGACAGATAAAAACTTTTTAATGAGATGAGATCCTGGTTGTTGATTCTGGGAAGTATTTCCCATGCAATTTGATTTTTGTTCATGAATTCTCTGCTTACCACTATGTCTTCAAGATTTCTACCTACATTATCTTGCATCATATTTACTGTTTCTGTTCTAAAATTTAGATCTTTGATACATTTTGATTTTATTTTAGTGTAAGGCAATAGGCATGGGTCTAGTTTTAGTATTCGACATATGCAAAGCTTGTTATTCCAGCATCAATTATTAAAGAGGCTATCTTTCTTCCAGTAAATGTATTGGCCACTTTATCAAAGATAGGATGGCCAAGTGTGTTTGTAGTTGTGGTTGTTTCTTTTAATCTATTCCATTAATCTTAAGGTCTGTTTTTATTCCAGTACTATGATGTTTTTATCACAGTAGCTTTGTAGCATAATGTCAGTCAGGGATTGTGATGCCTCCTGCCTTACCTTTGTTGCCCAGAATTGCCTTTGCTATTCTAGGTCTCTTCTGGTTCCAGATGAATTTTAGGAGTGATTTCTCTAGATCTGTGAGATATGCGAATGGAATTTGATTAGAATTGCATTAAATCTGTATGACAATTTTGGGAGCATGGCCATTTTCACAATGTTTATTCTTCCTATCCATGAAAAAGAATGTCTTTCCATTTTCTGAGATCCTCTTTGATTTCTTTTTTCAGAGTACTGTAATTTTCACTGAATAGATCTTTTACTTCCTTTATTAGATCGATTCCTAAGTATTTCATTTTTTTGGATGTTATTGTGAAGAGTGTAATTTCTCTTATCTATCTCTCAGTGAGTTTGTTGTTTGTGTAGAGGAATGCTATTGATTTTTGAGTGTTGACTTTGTATCCAGCTACAATACTGAATTTGATTATTATATCTAGAAGTCCTTCAATTGAGTTTTGGGATCTTGTTTTTAGAGAATCATATCATCTTCAAGTAATGATATTTGAACTTCTTCCTTTCTTTTTCTTATTCCTTGTATTTCTTTCATTCATCTAATTGCTCTGACAAGTATTTCCAGCACTATATTGAATAGGAGTGGTGCCAGTGGACATCTTTATCTTGTTCCTGACTTTAGAATGAAAACTTTTACTTTTTGACCATTTAATATGACGATGACTATGATTTGTTATCAATTGCTTTTATTAGATTGAGGTAAAGACCATCTATTCCAATTTTCTGTAGGGTTCTTATCATGAATGAATGCTGGGCTTTACCAAAAGCTTTTTCTGTATCTATTCAAATGATCATGTGATTCTTGTCTTTGGTTCTGCTGATATAAAGTATTATGCTTATTGATTTGTGTAAGTTGAACCATCCCTGCATTGTTGGAATGAAGCCCACTTGGTCATGGTGTATAATCTTCTTGATGACTTGCTGCATTTTGTTTGCCAGGGATTTATTGGGGATTTTGGCATCTGTGTTCATTAGAGAGATTGGCCTATAGTTTCCTTTTCTGGTTGGATCTTTCTCTGGTTTTGGTATTTGGGTAATACTTGCTTCCAGGAATGAGTTAGGGAAAATTGCTTCCCTTTCAATTCATTGAAGAGTTTGAGGAGTGTTGCTATTAAGTCTTCCTTGAATTTCTTGCAGAATTCAGCAGGGAATCCATCTGGACCTGGGCTTTTCTTTGTTGGTAAGGTTCTAATTACATTTTCAGTTTCATTCATTTGGGTTATTCAGCAGTTTTACATCTTCTTGATTTAGCTTTAGTAATTCATATGTTTCTAGGGATCTGTCCATTTCTTCTGTGTTATCAACCCTATAAGGGTAAAGGTTTTCAGAGCTGGGGATTTAGCTCAGCAGCATAAGCACCTGTCTTGCAAGTGCATGATCGTGAGTTCAATCCCCGGTACAAAAACAAAACAAAACAACGCAAAAGAGTAAAGTAAGTATTGATGATCTTCATTATTTCCACAAGGTCTGTAGTGATTTCATCTTTTTCATTCTTTATTGCATGAATTTGAGTTTTTTCTTTCCTTTTCTAATATCATGGCCTAGTGATTAATCAATTTTATTACTCTCTCAAAGAACCAACTCTTTGATTCATTAATTCTTTGTATTGTTTTCTTAGTCTCTCTTGCACTAGTTCCTGCTCTGATCTTTATAATTTCGTCACTTATTTTGGTTTTGGGTTTGACTTGCTCTTCTTTTTCTCGTTATTTGAGGTGTAGCATCAGGTTGTTTATTTGTGTTCATTCCGTTCTTCTGTTGTGGGAATTCACTGCAATAGATTTCCCTCTGATGACTGTTTTCATTGCATCTCACAGGTTCCAATAGGTTGTATGTACATTTTTGTTTGCTTGTAGATATTGTTTAATTTCTTCTTTAATTTTTTCCTCTGATGCATTGATTGTTCAGGAGTGGACTATTTACTTTCCATGTATTTATACAGTTTTTGCAGTTTCTTTTGGCCTTAATTTCCAGCTGTATGGCTTGCAGTTCACATTCTCTGAAAATAGAATAGCTATACCTTCTTTGTTGGGTCTCCTGTTGATTGAAGTATTGTTTTCCATTCTTTGACTTTCAACATGTGAATATCTTTTTGAGTTAGATGAGTGTCTTGTATACAGCATATGTTTGGATGTTGTTTCTTCATCCATTCAGCCAATTTCTCATAATTGTAAACTGAGGTCATTTGCATTCATGTTTATAAGGGATACACACTGTCTTATTTTTCCCACGTTATCTTTCTGCTGTTGTTCTTTACCTTTACCCTCTGCCTAGCTGTTTGTCTGGCATGGTGATTTTTTTCTGTTGGTGTTCTTGAAGTCATAATTTTTTATACGTCTAATTAGAATATCTTTCGGTATTCTTTTCAGGGTTGGTTTATTGGTTATGAATTTCTTCAGCTGTTCTTTATCACACAAGTATCTTATTTTGCATCAATTTTGAAGGACAGTTTTGCAGGGTACATCAACCTGTTGGAAGTTGTTTTCCTTTAGGATTTGCAAAACTCTACTCCATACTGTTCTTGACTTCATTGTTTGTGTTGAGAAGTCTGCTATGATTCTGATTGACTTTCTTTTATAGGCAATTTATTTCTTTTCTCCAACAGCTTTTAATATTCTGTTCTTATGCTAATCTCTGGAATGTTGATTATTATATGTCTGGGTGTAGTTTTATTTTGGTTGTGTCTGATTGGGGTTTGAAATGCTTCACTTATGTCTATGTCAGTTTCCATTCCAATGTTTGGAAAATTTTTATCTATTACTTCTGTCTTTTATATCATTTTTGCTGTTATTTTCTTTATAGTTTACACCTCTTAAACTTATATTGCTTTTGTTTGCGTCATCTTGCAATTGTTAAATTTTTGTTTCCTGATTCTTTGTTATTTTAAAAAGACCTTTCCTTTCCTGTTCACTAGCTGCAATGTTGCTTCAAGTTCTGAAAGTCTATCATCACATTCATCAAGCTGCTCTTGCTTACTTTTGATGGAATTTTTTATTTCCTCAATATCCCTTTGAATCTGTTTCATGCATTCTAGTTTTTCTTATATTGTTCATTCAAAGTTTCATTTGTTTTGTCATGTTTCTCTATTTTTTTAAACTATGTCTTCTTTAGATGTGTTCAGCATTTCTTTTATTATGTTTATCATTTCTTGTTTGTCCTGGGATATTATTTCTGGTCTGATTTCCTTTATGGCTTCATGGAGTTGTTTCTTTACTTCAGTTGCTATCATTTCAGAGGTTGCAGATGTATGTCTTACATTTTCTTCTATGTTCATTTTTTCTCAGGGATGGGCTGGAGGTTGTGAGATTACATTTTGCTCTTTTGTTTTATCATTTTCCTGTATAACCCTAGGGCTGTTGAATGCAAAGTCTCAGCTGTTTCTGACACATTTCTGACACATTTCTGCAGCGAGTTTCTCCAGTTGAGTGGGGGCTGTTAGGCAAGCCTTATAGGATCCCCAGGGGTACACGAGGTTTCCCCAAAGTGGGGGAGTATGCTGGGTAACCCACTTCAGCATAACCCACATGGCTGGGCAACCCTCTTCAGCATAACCCACATGGCTCACTGAAGCTCCCTGTCTGCTTGAGGTCACTGGGCAAGGACTTACCAGGTTCTCAGTGGTGTACCCAGGCTGAACAGTAGATGGAGTACACTGGGCAGGCCTTCAGCTAATGCCACACAGCCCACCAAAGCTCCCCAGCTGCTTGGTGTCTCTCAGTGGACGTCTACCAGGTTCCGTGCAACATGCTAAGGCTGCAGAGCTGGGTGGAGTCCTATGTGCAGGCCTTCAGCTCACACCATACAGTAACTAAAGTTACTCAGCTGCTTGCTGTTGCTAGGTATGGCCCTACTAGGTTCCAAGCCTGGTTCCAAACTGTGGCTGCACAGCTAGGTAGAGTTGACTGTGAGGTCCTTCAGCTCATGCCACTCAGCACAGGGCTGCTCCTCAGCTACCTGAAATTCACTGGGTGGGGACCAAGCAGGACCTAGGTGACAAACCAAAGGTCCTGGACTGTTTTGGGACATTGGGTGGGGCCCTACCAGGTTCCAATCAAGGCCCTGTAGCTGCATAGCTAGGTAGAATTCACTGTGGGGGTCTTCAGCTCATGCCACTCAGCACACTGAATTCACTACTTTTAGCTGCATGTGGTAGTTACAGAAAGAGCAAGCTAAACTAAGTAAGAAGTGCTCAATTTTGCAAAGACAATTTAAATAAAATATAAAATGACCAGTGCTTGCTGGATTGAAAAGCATAGCCTTTCCCATTGTTTGTATTTTCAAAGTAGCAAAACACTCCTAAAATAAGACACGCAGTCAGCACAAAGATTTCAAGGATGTGACTGGATGCTTTTGTTAAAATTATGAAATATTTAAGATGGAGTCCTGTGGACCCTCTCACCTACTCAGAGTTTCTCAGTATCTTATGTTTAGTTTTGTGCTCAGATTGCACAGATAATTATAGAGAAAAGAGCTCTGAAAATGTGTTTGTATTTGCTTTCAATAGAGAATAGACATTAATCTGGTGATTAGAAAACCTTATTAAGAAGGTTGTATTAATATGAATTGAAAGGCCCAGGGATTGTTCAATATGAAAATAATTTTTGGTTCCCAATTATCTATGGACAAGATGCCAAGAAGTTTCCCAACTGTGACAAGTTCTGTTTCTTCATAAAAGAAGAAAAATGACTCAGATGATACAGCCAAGAATTCACAGGGCAGATCTAGAGTCCTGGAGAAAAATGAAACTATCAAATTCCAAAGAAGCAGGACTGGGTCATGATGAAGAAATATTTTCTACCACTGAAGTAAAGAATTCTGACAATATAGATCCAGCTGGATTTAAAATTGTTACAGAGTTATGAATGCTGTGGATATATACAACCTCTTTTGAATGACATGCAGTACCTACACACTGTTTTGTTGGAACCTTGGGAGCAAATTCTCTTCCTTCCTTATATAGCAATAGATCTGGACAAACCACATTTGAGCTGCACACATAAGGTAATCTTCATAGCTAGACCAGAACCAGAACCAGAAAGTTACTTTGTCCTCAATGCCATGATCTTGAAAATATTAGGGCTGGGTGATAATCTTTTATATTTAGGAAGGAATATGCATTGCCACAGGAGGAAGTATGTGATAGATTAAAAATGGTTTCAACTTGCAGCCACTCGGATCGAAGGTGTGGTTTTCTTCATTCTTGAACCTGGATTAGCTGTTGGCTACCATAACCAAGAATATGGCACTGTGGGTGTGCAGATTTCCAGCCTAGTCTTTAGAGCTTATATCCTCCTTTTTTGGAATGCCATGTGAAAAACTCTGGAGTAGTCTACAGGTTTTGAATGATTAAGCCACCAAAATCCATAACTAAGCAGCAAGTAAGTGGTGCTCATACCACCCAGGCCCAGTGAAAGTACCAGATATTACAGCTTAATCAATGACCCTAAGCAGGAAGAATAGAATGACTACCTAGCTGAATTCAGCACAAACACATAACCCATAGAATCTATCACAAACAAAATAATTGTTATGCAAAGCAATTACATTTTGAAGTGACTTGTTTCATAGAAAATGATGGCAAGGTATGTTAATGTCTTATTTATAACTTTCCCTAAAGCCATTTTAGCTTTACATTGTAGGAATCAAAATTCTATGCATAGAGAAAGGATAAAAGGTCATTTATCAATATGGAATATAAAACAACAACAGGAGAATGTTATTTTAGTATTTTTAATATTTATATTTTCCTATATTTGAGGGATTCTATATGTAGATTTTAACAGATAATATCTTGACTTAGATGAATCTTTATTTATTTTACCTCCTTTTCAGAAGTATTACAGAATTGTTACAAACATTTTTCCCTGTTTGTGTTGTGGAAAATGACACAGGATGAGAAGTCTAGGTTACAGGGCAAAAATAATGCCTTATATCTGAGGACATGTTAAGTTTCATCACATTCAACCCTATTTTGTAACTTGGAGATTTCACAGGGTGGAGATGTCCTTCATATGATGAGAAATTACCACAGATCAAACCAGTGTTCTTCCAACCACTCCCTGGATTGAAGGTACATAGAAAAGTGAAACAAAATGTAAAATGAATCCATTTGAAGATCACCAGGCCTAAATTGACGACAAAGGCATAACAGAATATTACCGGGATAGGAAATAACTCAGTGTTGGGTGGCCAGAACCTAAACCTTGAGATATGTCTTTAGATCTGTGCTTTCTGACCTGTGTGAATAGCAGGTGAAAGTCTGAGGGGAAGTTTTGATACCAAAACTGGGGGGTGAAAAATCTAAATGGGAGACTTGAAAGCCAGAGCTCCCCAAGTAGGAGGGAAGATAAATGTGAAGCCTTCATTTTGGGTTTGGACCAAAACACTTTCCATTATGGCAGTCAACATAAAAATTAATTAGATAACATCTTACCTTCTGTAAAAGAATGAAATGTATATGGAATTTTTTTGTCCCAATAGCCATTACCTAATTAAATATAAATAAAAGACAAAATAAATTATGGTTCACAAAGTGACCAAGAATACATGTGCTGAATGTAATATAAGGAAAAGAAAATTAAGCAAATAGAAATAGTATGTAATGGAATTAGATGCCGAGAAGCTACGCATATTTGAGCCATCATAAGATATTTCAAAATAACTATCCTTTCTGTGCTAAAGTCAGCAAATTTAGGATGTCAGCAAATTTGAAGGAATCATTAAAATAACTGGAAATTATGGAATTGAACAAAATGCAATGAACTAAAAAATTAGTGGATGGCTGTATATAGAATCATAAGTAAAATCAGTTCAAAATTGCTTACCCAAATTCTATTTGTGAAGATAGCTGAGCTGGTGTCCCAGATATTCTTTTTTATTATTTTTCTGAAAATAAAACAATCTGAACAATAAAGTGTGTATCTGTGTGTACTAAAAAGACATGCACGTGGAGAGATATGATGATTCTGGATTTATGTTATATACACATGTGTACTTATACACATGTGTAAGAAAATGTTAATGTAAGTGGAAAAATAGACAAAGATCTGAAAATTGATAGACCAAGATGATAAAAAAGTATAACATATTTGAAAAATATGACTAACAATTTTAATTCACTGACATATATGGAGAGGTTAATTTAAACAAAAGTACACAGTGGGTTGAGCAACATGTAGAACTTTGAGGAGTTGGTCATATTCATCAAGCAGCTATGCCATCACATTTTAAACAATGGAGAAATGAGGTCACCTTTCTCTTACCAAATTGTCTCATGCCATGCGATTTCATCACAGTTTTGAGAGATATGTTTGCTTCACTTCCTCCCAGATGCACAAATAGAATTTCTCTGCCAGGTAGTAGGAATATGCAGATGTAAGGTACCCAGGCTGGCTTCATGAAGAACAGATAGATAGGGTTTAATCTGACATGTTCCACATGTCTAAGTTAGAGTTTGTCTTTGGAGGGTTTCAGAATCTGAGTTTATGGGAACTTGATTTTGGAAGACAGGTATAAATTCAAGAAACATCTAACTGACTGGAATATTAACATGAATCTATATAATAGGCTAGAAATTCATGTCAGGCAGAGGAAACTGGGAATAAACAGGGCAATTTTCTTTTTCTAAATAGAAAACAAAACTTAAAACCATCATCTCTCAGAGGCTTCACCTTGTGATATCATCCTTGTGGGGATCTTTTTCAACATGTATGTTTCAGTGGGAGGAAGGAGAAAGACATTAGATCTCAACTCCTGCCCCCACCCAAGACCAACACTTTACTTTGTTCTTTATCATTTTTGAAATAAATACCAGAGGTGGAAAACTAGCTATCACCACTGCCAACCTGATCTGGACAGCTGATTTGAGTTGCACTCTCCATTTCATGTTGTGAGGGGCTTATTTTACGGTATTAATTTTGAGTGTCAGGCATTGTTCTGCCAAAAGAAAATGAGTGCATTGAAGATTTTAATGAGTGTGCTTTAGGGGTAAAAATGAGAGATGGAATCTAGATGCGAGAAATACTTGTGAATTATATAATCTCAGTTCTAATTCTGCAACCTTTAACTTGAGCTACCTTTAAAACCATTTTTACTCTTCTCAGCTTTTGCTAATCAAAAAGGAGACAGCCAACATGTCATTTTCATAATATTTGATTTTTAATACATGGAACATTAGCAGGTTCCTGTAACATGGTGTAATGCAACCATCTGTACACAAGAAAACATCACTTGAACATTTTTTTCTTTCCTTCTGCACTGTGGATTGCATTTACAACATTTACACTGAGCTACATCACCAGATATTTTTATTTTTCATTTTGAGATGGGGTTTGCTAAATCCTTAAGTTGCCTAGGCTTAAGTTGCCTAGGCTTGGTTTGAATTTATGATTCAGCTGAACTGGCCATTATAAACAGCTCTAACACCTGTGATATGTTCATGCATCTCTATTTTCATGTATATCTACTTACCTATCTAATTACCTATTGGTCATATGTGATATCTTTAAGCCTGGACAATAATTGAGTTAAACATGGCTATGCCAATGCAATGCTGAGATGAGAAGAAGAAAGAAAGAAAGAAAGAAAGAAAGAAAGAAAGAAAGAAAGAAAGAAAGAAAAGAAAGAAGAAAGAAAGTTGTTAAATGCATATTATTGACTACTAAAGCTTGAAAGAACTAAGAAAAAAGGATGAGGTATAAGGAAGTGAGGGATAGGAGAGAAAGAATGAGGAATAAAAAATGAGAGACACGGGAGAAAAAGGAAAGACAAAGAAAATAATAGAAAAAGGAAAAATAGAAGAAGCTACAGAAGAATAAAAGTTAATATGAAATTTCAGCCAGGACGAGTGTAGACTGGTGCAACCAATGTTGAAATCAGTGAGGCAGTTCCTCAGATCTAATGTTAGGGGTCCCATGCAACCCAGCTATTCCTCTTCGTGGAATCACCCCCAAAAGATTTAAAAGCAGAACTGGGGATTCAGCTCAGTGGTTCAATTGCTTGCTTGGTAAGTGCAAGGTCATGAGTTCAATCAAAGATTTAAAAACATCACACCACAACAATTTATGCCCAGCCATTTATAGAAGCATTATAGCTAAATCTTGGAAACAGCTCAAATGCCCATCAGTGGATGAATGGATAAAGAAGATGTGTATTTTTATACAATGGAATACCACTCTGCTATAAAGAAAGATAAACTTGAGGCATTTATGGGTAAATGAATGCAACTTGAGACCACACTCCTAACTGAAATGAATTGGGCACACGTTTAAGTATCTTATTGATCTCTGTTTTTTTTTTTTGTGGGAAACTTAAAGTGTTAAATAGGGACAAATTCTTTATCCTGGGAAATGTGAAAAAAATGTTCAACTGAGAAAGCAAGAATGGAGAGGAAGAGAACAGAAGAAAAAATGGAAACAAAGCTTTAATAACTAAGAAGGAGGAAAGAAGAGCTGAAAGGACAGAAGGAGAATGAAAAAAAATCTAGATATATCCTGTATCTGGTGTCCTGTAAAGGTATTAATTCCCCATGATGAATGTGATGATTATTATATTCAAAATGTGCCCATAAATTTATCAATTTGCAAAGATTTCAAATACACAGGTTAAATTTATGCTAGATGGTATCACACAGTTTAAAAGCATATAGAATCTGTAGTAGAGTCTAAGACATTCCAAAGCAAAAGTTTCTCTTCAACTACTGGTACAGTCCTGACAGCAAGTAAAACATTTATTAGAGAATTATGCGCCTCCACGTGAGCTGAGAACAAATGGCACAATACGTCTAGCGAGACCTGGTTGACATGCATGTCAGAGTCGGTACCATTTAAAATGTGAAAAGCAAAATTAATCAAATGACATCCAGTGAAGTCCTCGCTGTTTTGCGGAGGAGTCCTACATCGAACTAACTCCAGTTTGTCATATATATATATACATTTGAAGACCTGTTTCACAACTCTTCAGACGTATCACTTAGGTGCTTCATCCAGCCTGGCAACTGACTGCTCAGACTTACACAATCAAACATACAATGCAGAAACAGGAGCAGCAGTGGGGCTTTATAAACTCTTCAACAGGACAGCACCATACTGTTTGCTGATTGTACTGTGCTGTGTGGTACTGTAGTTTTTACATTCTGGTATATGCTAAGTAAGTCTCCAATTTATGAACGAGTTCTGCTCAGGGAGAAAGTTGCGTAACGTCAAATTTGTTTGTAAGTCTGACACAGTGCGTCTTATACTGTAGTTTGACATGTGTTTCCTGGGTATTTCTTTCTGCTTCCTAGCAATCCCCTCCATGCTACCACTACTTTTCTTCTTGCTTCCGGAACTCCCAGGCTCTGAGCACTGTCACACTGTGTAGTAAGCAGTTCGGCTGGGACGACTGAGCTACTGGCACAATTTGTTAGTATCTACCAGTGTTCCTAATGCAAGGTCTGTTGGTACATGTGAAAGTTTGGAAGTCAAACATTCCTAAGTAGGACTTACTGCACAGTACTGCAGGAAAGAGTTATGAAAAGAAAACCAAAGTCATGAATAAGAACATTTCATTGACCATTTCTTTGCTCTAAATATTGTAATGATTCCTAATTCAGTTCATTTAACTGCTAGCTGCAAGGACAGATCTCAGTTGTTAAACAAGGAAATCATATATATTTGACCAATATTTTATATATAGATATATGACATAAATTTTTTTCCCTTCTTTTTGCATGTCTTGATCAAAGCTTCTTGCCGTATGTTCTTGGTTCTAGATTTTCATCAAGGATGCCTTCATTTATCCTTTCACTAAAGTAAAAGATTATTTCCCAGAAAATAGAAAAATGTATGGAAGAGCCATGTGAGAATAGAGGTTATGTGTCTCCTGCCTTTTCAGGTCCACACTGTCACAGCCATGAGTTTTAGGTACTTTGGGCAGCAGTAACAATCCAAAAACTTATTCTCGGTGACATGTGGTAACCACTACAGTTTACTTTTGTTGCTGTGTGATCTACAGCCTAATACTTACCTGCTAGACCCTACGAGTGTCTGGAGAAATGAGCAGGTCCCTGTTACTAAAATCAGAAAAAGGAAACTGGTTGAACTCTCTGTAAGCGTTCTTTGCTAACTAAGGCCTACTGTTTCTTTTTGTTGCTCTCTGACTGCTCCTGGACTGAATTTTATTTTACTTTCAGAACCACATATTGGGAATGAATGGAGATGAAATATCACTCCTCAAGGATGGGCAGTTTTCTGTTTTCTGGAGAATAATCTTTTGCTTTAGTGATAGCATAAATGAAGGAATCCTTGATTTCTACCTCTACGAATGATTCTAAAATGATGTTGGAATCCTGGCAATAAATACTTCAATCATAGCTACTTGCAAATGGATCAATGTTGATGATCAGACTGAGGAAAAATCAAGAAGTATGAGACTTGGCTGCTTTTTACTGGCTCTGGAGGTCCTGTGGCAGGTGTCGCTGGTATCTCCAGAAGCCCTCAGCAGTCTACACAGGGGAGGCTTCCTTAGGCCTGAAGTGTATATGTCACCTATGTCTGCTGATTCAGAGAATATTTGTCCCTGGGTTCACTCTCTGGATTCATTCAGATGCCTTAGAACCAGAAGTTGATCTAATAATGTAGGGGAACCTGCCGTTCTCAATTCTAGGTTTAACAAGCAAAATCTATAGATTGCGTTGGAATTTTCTGATTTGTTAACTCAGTTTTTTGAATAACCTCTCCAAGATGATCAAATAATATCTATTTGTAAATCATTTTCCTGCTATTTAAACTTTGTGATTGTTTGCCTTTCACATTAATACATCGATGAAAAAAGAGGATGGTCTTACAGGAGTTTCTAAGAAGACATGCTGGACACAAGTGTTTCTGTGCCAACTGTCCTAACCAGCATTCAGTGCTGGCAGCCCTATGGTGGCACAGTCAGGGTTCCAGAAGTTTTGTAAATATGAAAACCAATGGGCTGTGTGACTAAGGCTGTGTGACTAAGGCTGTGTGCTGAATATTATAGATCAAGAGATATGTAAGAGGAAGAATTGCATACAATTTTACAGAAGACCTCTTTTAGTATATTTCATACTTTAATAGAATATTGGTAAACCTGAAGTCAGACAATAAGTAGTTTTCAGTGGATGATAACTCCAAGTTTTGTCCATGAATAATAATTTACTGTAAAAATTCAGAAAATGAATTGGAAATAAGAAACTAGAATGTAGGTCTCATACTCTAACAGTTTAGTGAAACATAAATGAGCTTTAAAACTCTGAATATCAGAATGTGAGCAAATAAAAAAACAGAGTATATTGGCCAATCAATTTAAGCAAAGGAAAAATTAGACAGCAATGTGGAAATTCATGGCCAATTTATAGCTTTACTCAGTATAATGACTTTCCGAAAACCATGAATTCTACTCTTTTTCTGCTTTCAGATTTCAAGTACTTTTCTCTTATTGGTGAACACTATCATTAAGGAAAAATGATTTAGAAAACCATCATTCTTTGTTTCTTCATGACATTGTCACCACCGTGTCTCTAGAAGTTCTCTCCTTAGGGGACTAAGACCAGAAGCTCAAGTGTAATTCATCAGTTGTAGCAATAAGAGAAAGGAATCTTATTTGTAGGACTTATGTGTAAGTTCAGATCTTTGACTCAAAAATCTAGCTATGGAAGAAACAGCAGCATGCCTAGCATGTGAAATTCAGAGTTAAACTTATCCATGAGTCTTTAGAAGCCCTTTTCATTGTTCGTGTAGTCCGCGGCTCAATCCACCACTTCATTGTTCAGAAGATGAGGTTGATGGTAGCAACTGTGAATTCCATGGACCTAGCCCGGTCATTAGACTCCATTTGCTTGATCTCCTTGTTCAGAAGAAATACAGTAGAGAATTTTCTGATAGCGAGTAAAGCAATCTCCAAAATCCTAAATGATATTTTGGCCGGGATCATCATTGGCACCAAAGACAAATACATTCCCTTAATAAGCATCTATTCCAAAAGGAACAAATCGTTTCCCCTTCCATGATGGAAGTGGTCCAATATAATCAAATCATCACCAGGTGGCTGGCTTGTTCACTCAGGAAGCACTGACATTCTGGTGGGTCATTGTCTCTTTGTTGTTGAGAAGTTTGGAACTCACTAGAAGGGACAGCCATATCCACCATGAGTATAAGTCCACAGCGTTGAGTCCAGGTACAACCTTCATGCCTGTTTCCATGGTCCCTTTGTTCCTCAGCCATTCTGCAGGGACTAGAAAAGCTAGACAAAGAAGTTCACTGCCATGTGTATAATGGGCCCTCTTTTCCATGTCATTGTTGAAAGCCTCATTTGTAGTGGATGCCATTTAGTGGACATTTAAGCAGGACAAAAATATCTTCACATTTTCTGCCTATCTCATATGTTCTGTGAGGTCTGCCCTCGATTTCTTTGTAACCAATATTCCAATATTTTTTTCTCTAAATGCTTTACTATCCAGTCAAATCTTTATAGTGTGAATTGACTCATATCTATTTTTTTCAGCAAAATAAAAATTCATACACTTTACCAAATTGTGATGATTGGAAAGATTTCCTTCAACTTTGTGCTATGTCACCCCTCAATAGGGCCAGAAGAATATAGTCACCTACTTTTGGGTACTCCAAGAGGTGATGGTAAATAGTATACGTGCACTTTACTAGCCCATAAGATGCCTCATCTCTGATTAGACATTTGTTTGGCTTTTTCCTGTGGTGAAAGTGTTTCCTGAATCCATTAGCATTTGAATTGATGGATATAGGAAAGCAGATTGCTCTGCCCAATGTGAGTGCTTCTCATCCAATCCGTTGAGGACCTGACTAGAATAAAAACATGGAGAAAGTTTGAATTTCTCTCTATCTGACTGCTTGAACTGCAACAGAAATCCTCCCTTACCTTTGTACTAGGACTCACACCACCAGAACCCCTGGTTCTCATGTCTTTGAACTCACTTAATTTACACAGCTGGGTTTCCTCCTTCAAGAGCTTGTGTCATGTAGATTGTGCAACTTTGCAAACTGTCCCTGTGTAACTCAAAAGGCAATAGGATTTAAAAGAATGTAGACAATAGGGAATATTTATACACTGTCATTGCAACTGTAAATTAGTCTCTCCATGTCAGAGAATAGTTTACATGGAACTAAATATAGCATTATAACCTAGCAGCTTTCTAGGGAAAGATGTCTTTCACAGAATTTCTATGTGGCATTCGAAACTCTTATTTGGTTTGCAAGCGTCCTTTGTGCTGGAAACCTGCCTGCACTCCAAAGCATTCTTGTATTAGTGTGAAATATACCCTAAGAAACAATGAAAAATCAGATAACTCATTCCACTATTGAAAGCTATACATATAAAATTATTGCAAGAGTGTAGCATAGCACAAAATAATAAAGAAGATACAAGACATAAAGAAGAGCAGATAAACTAACCTTCACTTGTCTTTGAAAATCTTCATGGCCATTGTGAGTGAGACAAGAGAGAGGAGGGTTACTCTGTAGGACAAACTTCACTATGGTTGAGGGAATCTCTGGTATCTATTTATTCCATGGATATTTTTTTCTTTTCATTCACCTTTAACAAGGAACCTATGCAATGACACTGCTTTTGCAGCCTTGTAAGGATTATACATACATGTTGCATGACATGCTCATTAAACAAATTCACACACATTGCATATTGCAACAGCCCTCCTCGGGTACTGCTTTCTACATAATTTTTCATTGTTTCACACATTTTACACATCTCCTTAATCTCAGCTGAGGTAAAGAATTCCTTGGCTTTTTTCTCCTCATCCTTTTCCGCAGATAAACTCTCCTCCGTCACCCCTTGGCATTGGGAGATGACCATCCGTGATCCCTCAGTGAGAAAAGGAGAAAACACACTGGCTTAATTGTGATCACCAAACATTCAGTGTCACTTGCTACTGATATGGTAAGACATGACTCATTTATCAGGTTAAAATTTAATAGAAATGTTTGCTCATCTTGCAATACAAGCTTTTACTGTATATGTTGTAATATATAATAAATATATTCATCTGGGCATATCGGTACATATACAGAGTACATCTTGATCCCTTTTCTTTCCCCTCGACCTCTCATCTTTCTCACCCCACCCACTCCCAGATCCCATCCTCTTTTGACAAACTCTATGGAAAACAAGAAGGTAGATCTCATGGTATGCTACAGTGAGGGCCCAGGAGATAGAGATCTTGTAGCCCATCCATGATAGAGAAGAGAAATGTAACACTGCTAAAGAGAAAGACTCCTCCCCAGGCAATGCAGATTTCTTGACCATCGTGTCTTCTCTGTTCCCACCCTCATCCATTTTTGCTCCTCTGAAAAGTCCTTCCTCTGCCTGAGCTTCCTAAAATAGAGCTTTGAGGTGAAAACCGTGCCCTGTATTATCTTCTCGGTCACCTTTGTATAAGTCTATCTCCTTCCACCATTTTCTGTCCCCTGGGATATTTGGTTGAGCAGAGAGTAGCTGGATCTTAAGGTCTTTAACCAGTTCTCTTATGACTCAGCAATTCCAGCTCTGAGTATATAACTAAAGGAATTAAAATCAGTATGTCAAAGAGATGTCTGCTTCCTGTGTTCATTGTGGAACTGTTGACAATTGGAAAGAATTGGAATCAAGTGAGATGTCGATCAACACAAATGGATGGTTAAGAAATATATGGTGAATATGCACAATGAAATATTATTCAACTTTAAAGTAGAAGGAAATTCTGTTGTTTTGACAACAAAAATAAATCAGGAGGACATTGCATGAACTAAGACAGGCAGGCACAAAAAGAAAAATATCATATAATTTCACCTAGGTGTAGAATCTAAAAAAGATTTTGTAAGGTTTAGTCATAAAAAGAGCAGTGAGACCATGAATGTAAATTTGCCTGATGTATTTACTTATAGTGTACACATGTATCATAACATTTTAGCATGTGAAAATATAAAGTAATTAATTAAAATACAATTAAATTAAAAATAAAAATAGAGGCAAGGGAATATGAGCTTCTCCTTCAAGTTACTTGCATTTTCAAGATTGCCCTATAATAAATCCTTCTCATCTTTGATGGTAAAATACTACTGGAAACACAGAGTTTATGGCTTCTATGGTCAATTGATATTCATATCATAATTAGCTCAGGCATGGTGTATTGGAAACCAGAAAAACTTTAATAGGAACTTGTATAAAATCAGAAGGTACTTTGCTGCTTAGTTTCAAACAAAGAACTATAATCTTCAGAATATGAAATGGCTTGCTTCAAAGCCATAAGAATATCTAAGTGGTTTTCCTGAAGTGAGACTTTTCCATTAAAGAAGCTCCTGAGCATGGATACTTCAAATGACACTAACTTTAAGTCTCCTAGGTTATATGGCTCAGCTTTTCTGCTCTTTGTTCCGAAGTTCTAGAGCTTTCTGTTACCTAGTTATTTCAGAAATGTATTGCAGCAAGAAAACTGTTAAGACATTTTACATCTAGACTCCAAAGAAACCCAAAGTCTTTGTGTATTTTTTTTGTTTAATTGCTCCTTCTTTCCTTCCTTCCTTCCTTCCTTCCTTCCTTCCTTCCTTCCTTCCTTGATTTCTTCCTTCCTTGCTTGGTTTTTTAAAATGGGTGTATATTGTAGGAGGCACCAGACAAAGCATTCATCTTAAAGTAAATATGTTTGCATTGCTCAAATCTAAGAGAACCTTAAAACTGAAACCAACAATCAGAACTTGACTTATCATAGGGCTTCAATTCAAAACTGCAAAGCTTCTGACACTCAACTCATCCTGCTACCAAGTCCAAGTAGAATGGTACCATTACTAGAGTGTACCACATGATGTCTTATGAGGTCTGTTCTCAGGTGGGTTTCCTGGTAAATATTTTACAGGTACAGATTTAAAAGTGTTCCCTGGATCAACACATGGAGATCAGGACCTGGGTTTATGTCTTTAAACAAAAGTAACTACATCAAGGGATAGTAGTTTACTACACTCTTCAACTGAGTGTGTTTACAGCTAAATATTGATGATCTTCAAATTAGAGTATGACTTTATGTCATACTCTAATTTTGTAGTTAACTTTTACCCTATGTTAACATAATGCTTTATATTCATGTCATCTCATTATTTTTCTTAGCAATTTATAAACTTCATGATAGGAGAATGTACAAGGTAAAATTGAAACACACATTGAATGTTTACATTACAACTGTTATTACTGCAAAGACACACTGCAATTAATCCCTCTCAGAATGCAAACACATTTAACATTCACCTTCTGAAGCAATTCTGGAAGCCTCTTTTGTAAATCTTTTTGTAGCTGCTCTGATATCCTGAGTCATTTCAAAAGGGTTACAGCAACTTAAAGAACCAATTATGGTCTGTCAAATTAAAGAACCAATTATGGTCTGTTCTCATCTTTCTTATCCACTGAATCTGGCACTATGCAATATCTAGCTCTTTCCCAATAGAAAAATGACCATGAAATGATAAATGTTTTGAATTAGTTCAGGACTTTGAGATAGTAGTAAGAGCATAACTAAAGACATACATAAAAGAAGACTTCCAGAACTGCTCTAGAAAGTGGCAAAAACAATGGGATAAATATGTTCAAAGAAAAGGAAAATGCATGTGGGGGACAAGTGACAATTTATCTTTTACTTTGATAACATTTAAAAATTTAAACATACTGCATTTTTCAATCACATGTCACAGATCTGATCTGTGTTTTTCCATGTTCATGAAACTTGGAAAGCACCTAAAAACTGTCTATGGGTTGCAGTTTAAACACAAGCCTATCAATTTTTATCAGTAAGTTTTAGTTCATTAATATGAGTTTATTAGCAAGTTTTACATGTGTTTTAGTCAAAAAGTTCACCTGCAATGTTTCTGTTAGTTAGTTGATATAAAATATTTCAATAAAATATTTTGAAAATACATCAGATATTTGTCAGAATCCTTAACTGTAGGATGGCTTTTAATTTCTACAACTTCCTAGGATGGCTATAAATCAGGTTGAGATAAAATATTGTATCCTTAGTTATCCTGCCTTTTGTGTTTTCAAAACATTTGATCAAATGGAGGAAATTATGAAATGTGTAAGATGTAAGTCTATCAAGCAGACCTGGGACATAACACAATATGCTGTCTTGTGTTGTGTTGTGTTGTGTTGTGTTGTGTTTGTTGTGCTTTTGCTCTGCTGAGGATCAAACTCAGGACCTTGACTATCCCACACAAGTACTTCACCTCTGAGCTATAGCTCTACCAGCAAAGGACAATTTTAAGGTAGTCAGGGAAGAAAGTCTTTAGAAAACTTTTGAAACCCCTCAGTTTTCTGAAAATTAAACAATGCATTTCTGTTCCTAGAATTTCAGTTCTAATTTTGAGATATCAATGCTTTTTTTGAAGAATCTCATCTCTATCCAGTTTTTACTATTATTTTCAATTGACTCAAATATACTGTTTTATGACTTCAACAATGTATACAACCTTTTAAGCACTACTATTGGAAAAGGACATATCTCAAGTTTAAATATCTCAAGACATTTAAACTTTGATGGTCAACAAAAATATACTCATAATTTTTATGACTTTTCGATATATATGCCAGTGATAGTGGCTCTGCTTCTCTAATGTTTTTCAGAAATGACTGATGTGGCCTTGCTTCCTAGCAATGCATCTTGCCAGCATTAGCAGAAAACCTGCTTTTAATATCAAGAAGATTAAAATTTAGTGGTGACGTTAACATAAACTTGTAGCTTTGTGAATTCATTTGAATCATACATGATGCAAACATAATGACATTTTAAGAAATATATTATTATGTCATGTTTAAAAATAGTCTTCCTATGTATCACATTCATTATTTATCATCTTTTTTAATGTTTGACATCTCTACTGTAGAAAATGCAACCTTCCTTAGAAGCCTAATAAATAAGACATTGTTAAATTGAAATCAATAGTAGGCACTGAGCTAAAACATAATCTTTTCTGACAAATGAAAAGGTACTTCCTTACCTGCAGCAACCTGCATAGAAGTTATGAACAATGTATTTAGCCCGAACATTTAATCTATTATTAAATATTTTAATAACCTTAATATCCCTGAACATAATGCAACATTTACAATTTCAGCCACTATATTTAACGAATATGAGTGATATCAATGTCAAAAATGGTTGTATATACAAATTTCCAGTTATATATACAGCACTAGTAAAAACTTGCACCATTTCGAAGCAGAGTACCCTGTTTCATTAAGCTTCTCAAATTGCACAGTGCTAGAAGACTGAGATTATAACCCAAATCTTTTCCCCCATTAACTGCCTGTATTATTAGTACAATTTACAGTTATTTCAAGGTGAAGTTGGATTTAATATTTAAAATAAAACACAGCATTTTTCCCGGCAACAATGACATTATTAGGGTCATTTAATTGGAGGTAGTCTGAGTTTGTTTTACAATTTCCTTATAAATACCAATGTCAATGCATTGATTTGGAAAATGCATATTTCAATGTGTATTCTAAAGTTTATTACCATGTGGTCTAGCAGTTCATACAAGAAATTTGGAATTTAAATGCATGAAAATCTATGCTTAATACCAGGTTTTTAAAACCTGGTATTTTACGATAGCAGATACCATATTCAGTTTCTGTGGCCCTCATGTTTTCATTGTTAAAACAGAATAAATATGCTATGCAAAATTATAGCAAAAGTGATTTGGCATATAAGGCACTGAGGAGAATATTCAGCACAAAATACATTAGTGAAAGCTTTAGCTGTTATTATACTGGGTAGTAACATTATTTTAGGTATGTTCACATGCTTACAGAATTTCTCAGAACTGTTAATAGTGAAGAAAAAGTAAAATCCAGGACAATATATCATTCATTTTGCAAGTGTATTATATTAACTATTTATCCTTAAAATGTATTTTACCAAAAAAATGATCAGATGAGTAGGAGAGAGAGCAGGATCCAAATGGAGGAGTATGCCAGTGCATGGAAGGAAGGTTCCATGGGCAGAAGGAAGATTCTGTGAGTGGAAAACATGGATCCAGTCCCTCCTATGACTGGTGGGTGCTGTGAGCATGTAGGCTAATCTTCACGACACCAGTACAGACAGACCGCTCCTTTCCCAAGAGAAGTCGGCCAGTGTCCCAAGCCAACTGCTTAACTCCTAGAACTCCTGAGTTAGGTGCTTCAGTATCTGCACCAAACAATTCTTTTGTCCATCCAACGGCATTTGGTTCCCTTTAGAAGGAATCCATCATAGAATGTTTCACACAGCCAATCCTCCCCAGTAGAAATTCCCAATGTGTATGCAGATTTGAGTAATGAGTCTTGCTGTTGCTTTTACTTGTTACTGTGTGATGCTTATTTAAAGGATGTAATAAGAAAAAGAAAGACAGAACCTCTGTTGTTTAATTGCAAGTAATTCACATTACCCTCAAGTTACAGAATAAGTGTGTGAGGCTTAGATCTGTTGTCTTTTCGAGAAAAGTGAGTTATACATCTAGACATAAGGACCTTTACTATAATGTCCTTTAAGATAAAATTGGAACACTTTTATCCTAAAAAACTCCTAAGAACCTATAGCTAAATAATACAAATGTATATTTTTATCACTTTTTCTAAAAATAGAAAAACTTAACAACTAAACAAATTTTATTCAATTCTAGTTAGTACATATTGTTGACATAAATTGCAACATATACACTTAATTGAGCAATATTAATTGCTACAGTAGAAATCAATGTAGACCTGCAGCCCAAAATAGGCATGATTAACAAGCTTATTGTGAAAAATCATAGATTCCTGCCTGATTCTCTTTTCTGGAATCCAGCTCTATGTCTAAACTGTACACATCAAGTGACCCCAATTAACACTAGGGTGGTGGTCTATGCCTGCACTTCCAGCACCCTGGAGACTGAGGCAAGATGATTCCACAAGTACGTTGTGAGTTCAAAGCCAGGCTGAACTACACAGTAAGGCTTTGTCTTAAAAAAAAAAAATTGTCCCAGTTCATAATAGCTGTCCTTCAATTCTGCTAATTGAACTTCATTAACTTGATAAGAAATCAGATAACTCAAAATCACCTTTCCTAATTAGTTTTAAGAAAAGTTATTTTCCCAGTATGCTAATGTGTGGTGATTAAATATAATATGGTTTGTGGTTTAAATATGTGAGAAACATTAGGCAAAATGTTGCCTTCCTAAGACAGTAATGTTAATTTCTCATATTATTTTCTTGATTATCTTTAGTTTTGCTTTTTCCCATTAAGAGGCACAGTTGACATAAAAGTGTGTACACATTGTTCCACATATGGTACAAGTTCTATTTGACCTCCAAATCTTTGTTCACAGTTACGTTGTGTTATTATAATGATCAAGTGATTGCACATGTTAGGTTGCATTCACAGCTTATTTAGTGCCTTTTATTTTTCCTGCAACATCGTGTTTCTTTAGGTAAATTCATTGTAAATATAACAAAACCTCTCAACTTAATCTGTATTTAATGATGCTTGATCACTTGTGTTTTCACTTAAAATCCAGGACACTGTTATGGCTTATGTCTAAATGTCACCCCTAAGCCTCATACAATCATAAGTGGGGCTTTCCAGAAGTGGCGGAATATGTAAAGTGTATGACATTGGTTTGATTCATGGTGCAATGCTAGATTAAGGTGCTAGGATTAAGGATGTGAGTGCCATCTCCCCCAGGGCAGGTAGCCTGGATCAGATATAAGGGACAGAAAGAGGCTTCTTGCTTTTTTTTTCTGTTTTTACTTGCTAGATTTGAATGGCTTCTGCCTGCCATGAACTATTCTTCTGCTATGCAACCTTGCCTTGGAGCCATCGAGCAATGAAATAAAACCTCTACAAATGGTGAGTTAAATAAACCTTTCTTCCCTTAACTTTGGGAATCAGGTATTTTGTCTCAGCAACAAGAACATAAACTAAGACCAGCAGGCTTATCAATTTTTGCAAATACACAAATATATAGACACACATCTTTGGGAGAATTTTGACTGGGTTTATATTAACTATAAAAGACATTTTGGGAAGATCTTATAACCTGTTTGTCTATTTATTTAGTTTTTCATTAAATTGCACAATTTGTTTGAAAATTTTTTTCAAGGGAGTATTACATAATTTTAGGGTTACTCTTATTCAATATTCTTAATGTGGCTGTTAATAAATTTTAGAACTTCAATTTAACTTGATAGTGTATGGACATAGAAATCTAGTCTGTAAAACTAAAGGAAATGAACTTTCTGAATTTTCTAAGTTACCTACTCTATGGCATTTAGTTATAATAGCTCAAAATCAATAAAAAACCAATCATTTCTATAATAACTATAATTATTATGTAACAATTATAATATACAAAATATACATAGCATTCATAATCAGTGAGCAATCTAAAATTATTTTGGCATACTGGGGATTGAAACCAAAGTCTTCACATTGAGCTATTCACCCAGCCCATTTTTAATTTTTTTATTTAGAGACAGTGTCTTAATAAGTTTCTAAATTTTGCTGGCTGAGCTCCAAATAGCAATTCTCCTCACTGCTTCAGCTTCCCACCAGTGTGGATTACAGGTGAACACCAATGCGACCACTATATGGAGTTTTTCTTTCTTTTTTCATATTTTTGCTGCACTTGACTCTACATAGAATCTCTTCAAAATCCTAAAATGACAATTTGGTAAATGTTTTCTCTTACTGAACTCTGGAGAAGTACTGAATCCACTTTTACAAGATATCTAGATGCTTAAGGGACCCATGGAGTTAGGTATCCCCTTCTGATTCCTAATATACTAAATTAATTTACTGAAGAAGACCAGAGCACTTTTCAACAAGTCCTACGTGCAACACATAAATAAAAAAACAAAAACAGAACATGAAGGAAAAAACTCTCAGAGACTGGAGAAACACAGAGGAGACCTAGGATTTATCGAGTGGATTCACAAAGCCATAGCAGATACCGAAGCCACACAGAATTAGTTGAGTTTTGGGGCCCTTCCACACATGGCAAAGGACTCTACTTTAGGAAAATAACAAGACTTGTAATCCAGTGCACAGAATCATGAGTTTTAAAAACCATTGAGTAGATAAATGTACTGTCTATGCAGTGCCTCATTGGATACTTTGAAATGTATTGAAAGACACTGCACCAATGAGTCCTGACGGCTTCAAAGCACGTTTGTATCATCGTTGAGACAGAATCTAATGTGTTTTTAATATTAGTCACATAATGAGTTCCTGCTTCAGCTTACTTTCACGAAAAAAAACGTTACTTATCTCTTTCTTGTTCTACCTTTTATTTATTGTTGATTCTAGCCACCATTGATATCATTGAATTTATTTTTAGCTGACACAGTAAAGCACAAAAATTGTACATGTTAATGAGGTTTTATCTGATCATTATTTTATAATTCAGACTGTCTTACATTTTGGCTAATAACTAACCTCTGCATTAACTATATAGGTTTAATATTTTAAATGGATTATACCTAGCATATTTGTGTTTCTTTTATTCTGTTACACTCTGTCAAATCCATATGTTCTCCCTTGAATTAATAAGAAAAATAAATTTAATTGGTTGAAAGCATAGAAGTATTATTTATGATAAAGTAGAAATAATGGCAATCACTGCAAGAATATTGAATGTCTATAAAATAAGTCATATGGTCTGAAGCTAAATGTGTCACATTTTATTTTAATGATATGTTATTATTAACTATTTTTTCTGACTTCAGTTTTCACAACCCTCCACTGTGCATCTTTGTAACTGTATATCCAAACGAAAATTTTATTCCTTGTGTAAATTGCTAAAATCAAATTGCAACCTCAGAAGACATTTACAGTTTTAATTATTTTGATAAACAATTTTCAAATTCCTTTTCATACCAACTTAGATTTGAGAATAACACATACCATCTTTACCATCTCAGACATTTATGGCAGACTACAAAATTATGTTATTCTTACCTTTATCTGCAAAAAAATTCTTCAGAAATTATAAATTATCAAAAAGGTGATAAACTTACAAGTATAAAATGGGTAAAACTATGGGGAGAGAGAGCTTATTGAGGAAATTCTAATTTTTATCAAACTTAAAGCAGAAAAAATCCTATTAGGAAATTTAAAGGAACATAAAACTTCTAAATTTCAGACTACAGAAGATGAGAGAAGCAAAAAAAAAAAAAGAAAGAAAGAAAAGAAAAGAAAAGAAAAAAAGGAAGAAAAAGAAAAAAGGATGAGAGAAGCAAAAATACAAGAGCCTGAACTGCATAACTGCAGAGCTGAAACTCAGAAGTGTTTCTACTTGGAGTTAGCAGAAACACAAATAGAACTGAAAAATGGTGAAATGTAAAAACCAGAGAGAGAGAGAGAGAGAGAGAGAGAGAGAGAGAGAAATACAGCAGCAGAGAAGCAGAGAGACAGACAAAATTGTGAAGCTATCTTAAAACAAAGTTAAATGGATGCTCTAAATAAAGTTAAGCTTTGTGAAATTATCTGGTATTATTGAACAATAAAATGATTTAATTCTGAAAGAGTGGACCTCCCATTTTAAAGATAATTGAATGTCATTTCAGTAGGACAGTTTGCCAGTCAATGAGGTCTGATCCTGGACTACCTTTAAAACCTGACCTGTTAAACAGGAGACAAAGATGGAAAAGTCCCTCCTGCATGTGCCACAATAGGGGACATGGAGAAGCTAACCCTGTTAATTAGACTAAGTCATTATTCCTTCATTGCAAAGCAACGTCAAAGATCTATAGATTGATCAGCTCCCTAAATAGAGAAAAATAAGCCAAATGTACAAATAGTGTGTGCTAAAGGGAAAAAAGACATACTTCTTAGACACAAATGAACTTTCAAAAATATTTCTAACTTCAGCAGGTTTCGAGATGCTGCCTCTGTAAAGAAAAACCATAAACAGAATTGAGTGAAAAATAACCAGAAGAAAGACCCTTTGGAAGAGGCTGTCTTTGTTGACAAAAGAAAAATCAATAGGACAACTGGAAAATAACTTTAGGATTCTTCCAGCGTAAACACGTGAAAACATAAAAGGAGAAAATCTATTATTGAAAATGAAGTGGTGAAGTCTATCATCCCAGATTGTTCAATATGTAGTGAGCAGGAGTTTCTTTTAAAAAGAACATATTAAGAAACCAACAGTGAAACTCATTTTAAAATATTAAAGAATCACCCAGGGTTAAGGATACACATGTCTATAGATTTAACAAGACCCAGTGTCTCCAGAAAAAGTAAAGAATTGAGAAGTGCATTGCTGAGAATTTTCATAATATGTTAGAAAAAATATTCCCAACAAATATAAACAGACTAAGAGAAACACTGTCACAAATCTTTTAACATCATAATAACATCACTTTTTGCAATCTACTACATTGGTATTAAAACAAAATATTAATTCAAAAGTCTGAGGCAATAATAATTTGAACTTAAAATTACATGTTGGGGCCAAATCCTAATGCAACTTCTTTTGATATGTGTTGGCAATAATCAGAGAAAATACGAAATATAAATCTCTGCAAGCAGACAATGGGTTCAGTGTAAAGAACGAATGGATTGTATTGAAAAGATGAAATCTTCCACCTGCTAAAATATGGAAGTAATCTGTGGAAGAAGTCATGTTTCTTCTTTTAACAATGAAAATAAGCAAGTGAGAAGAATAAATAAACAAATTTTAAGAAATTACTCTATGAACGTAAATATAAGAGATACAGAAGTGTCACATTAATTCATTAAAAGAAAAAATACATGAAAATGTACATACATGGCAAACTGACTTTTAGAAAAATTCAACAATTCAGCATGAATCACTCTCATAAGACTTGATGAAAATATCTAACCTGTGAAATGATAAAAACCAGCATTATACTTAATATAGGAAGAACACATCACTGTTGGTCCTGTTTCCCTCTGTCCTTTCTACAAAATCTCCTTTTGGATCTCTGAAAGCCCAGCATTCTGTTTCTTGCCAACTCTCCTATATTTTTCTCTTTAAATTATTTACATTTTACGTATGTCATACAAGACTAATCACGTGTTATTCAGCCTTATCTATTTCACATAACATTATTGTCTCAAATTCCATCCATTTTCCTGCAAATATGTCAAGGATAGTTAATACATATGCACACATATATTTTTCATTATTCATTCATTTTCCTTCATCAGTATTTGCAAGGAAAATTTGAAGTGAAGAGAAAGCAGAAATTTCTTCTGAACATATGAACAATAATAAACAAAACCCAACATAACTAATAATGTTTAAGATTTATGGTAAAGTGACACTATTAATAAAATCCCACATATTAATTTGAAGAATTAAAAATTTAACCAAAGATAGAGTCAAGATCAAATTTGTGGTTCTGGCAAAAACTAAAGTAGAACTGAAGACAAGAATCTTTGACAATTCATTTTTCAGTACAACAAACTTGGAAGGTACAAAGAAAATTTTTATTTGTACCCAAAAAGTAATCTCAAAGATACACATTTATACCACAAACTTAAATTGTGTTCTGTAGCGCAGAAAAGATTAGTTATGCCTTCTTTGCCTTCCACAGTTCCTAGTTTTTGGAAATTACCATTAAAAATACTACTTCACTGTAAAATTTTAAATACATTATATTATCATTCAATAGTTCAATAGATAAAATTATAACAATTTTTTTTTCTAACTCACATAATTAGAATCTATATCAAATATCTTATTTAAGTTTTGACTTTTATGGTCAATTTCCCATTTGTTATGTAATTCATAGACCAAATATGAAATATGAGCTTTTAAAATTATAATTGTTATTATTAATTTACTAACATTGATCATTATTTCTGCAGGTACCAGGAACCACAAAATGTAGTAAGTTGCATAATAGTTCCCAAAGATGTCACATCCTAGTTCTGGAACTTGTGCATGTACTATGTTGTATATCAGAAGAGAATTAAGGTCGTAGCAGAATCACATTTGCTGAAATAAGGGAGATTATCCGGGTTTACACAGTTCTCTGAAGCAAAAGCAGAGCTCAGAGCAGGAGAGAACAATCCACATTATCCTGGGCATCACCTTGTTTTCTAGCTTCGAGGAAGAGGGGCTGGGGATTTAGCTCAGTGGCATAAATGCCTGCCTTGCAAGCATGCGGTCATGAGTTCGATTCCCCATACCAATAAAAAACAAACAAACTGAGGAAGGGAACCTGAAGACAGGAAATATCGTAGCCTCTAAAAGCCTGGGGTGACTCTCGGTTGTTACCAGGGCCCCCATCTTGTAACTCCGAGGAACTAAATTGGACAGCAGCTTGAATGAGCAAACAAATTAATCCTCCCTTAAAACCTCCAGAAAGGAACTCTCCTAATACCTTCATCTGAGCCCTGTGAGATCTCTTTCTGATGACTAACCATGAAAATGCTAAGATAATAAATTTGTGTTGCTTAAACTGCTAAATTTGCTGTCGTTTGTTGTGGGAGTAATGGGAATCAACTTAGCAAACTTATTTCAAGGGGGAAAATATTTACTTCAAATGATTTGTTATAAATGTGGTAAAAACATGCATATAAACAAACACTCAAACACACTCAATATATTTATGATTACAAAGGCTACTTCATCTTAACTTTAATATCCCTTATGAAAACCTTAGAAGGAAAAGTAATTTAGGTGTAGAAGAGAAAATAACTATGGGGCTTTATATTTATTGAAATATAGTAAACACTAATATTCCTTCATTTCAGTTTAATAGCAAACTTCAACCATATGCCTTATTAGTTTAACCTTTATTAGATCATTCCCGAATGCTGGGGAAATTTGTGTTGATACAGAATTCAGATTCTACTTGTTGGCTGTTCTATTAAATGACAAGCAACATTCGTTTTTAAGAATTTTCAACATTAAAGTAATGTGTTAGGATCTATATGAAATATTTCAATGTTTTCCATATTTTCTCATCCTAATTTTAGTCAAAGACTGAAAATTATAACTACTGGAGGCCAGAAAGATCATTGCTGTCACAGATCAGAGAATAACTCACTGTGATCATAAATCCACCCCAGTGCAGGTATCATTAGGAAAAAAACGATACCTATGGTAAAATGACTCTGCCACAAATGTAGCAGCACACATAAAAAATAAATGTCATATTTCTGTGTGAATTTCAGTTTTTCATGACTCCCTAAGAAACTGTAACACATTTAAAGATGCAGAGCCTGTGAGACGATTTGTAAAACACTGAGAATTGCAAGGTTTCAAGAGGAACACGTGGCAGTTCCCACTTGTGAAAGTTGGGGTTCTCGAGGAGGAGGCAGGGTCACAATTGGCACATGCATTTCCTGGACAGATCCTTTTACAGTCATTTGCTGAACAACAGCAAAGCACAATTCATTATGTCTCATCTTCATTATTCTCTATATAATTAGTTCATACAATTCAAGACTATATATATATATATATATATATATATATATATAAAATTAGTTAATGACAATAATAAACTATTTCATTTGAAAATTCCTGGCCTATTTAAAAGATTAGGTGTCTGTATCAAAGTAAATACTAATATACATACATGCAGAGTTGAATAGTTATGAAAGACTAAAATATTGACTCTCAAACATTCACAGAAAAATTTTCTGACTTCTAATATAACAGTAGATAAAGTTTGTATTCAAGCAAATACTAGAGATAAAACAATACAGGAAAAGTTTGTCAAATTTTATTACCCAAGTCAAAAAAATTTTCCTAGAGCAGTTGATGTTTCACTGGGATCTTGAGCTGCAAATTGGAGCTCAGGAGCTGGTTAAAGGCAATAGAGGAATCTGAGCAGATCACACTTCATGTAAAACGGCATGGACACAGGGAAGGTAATGATTTCTGCACAGACATAGAAGTGTTCTATGACTCATGTAAGAAGGAGAATAATATGGGAAGGCAGAATATAGTGAGAACATGGAAGCTCATCCATGTAAATATTAGAGTTTGTGTTGCATTTTATTTTATTCCTTCATGGAATCAATTTGTGCTGTGAAATGCAGATGGTGAATGTAAGAGACACATAAATGAGGACCAGAACTAAATGATATGTATAGGAGGTGATGAATTTTGTAGCCAATAGGAAAATTAGGAAGGAAAAATATTCAGTCTATCGTTATGGAAAAGGACTTCCCTAACTTGGTGATTGCTTGGAGATACTGGAGGGTTGAAGAAAAAGGACAAACTGATGTTTCCAAGTATCTAGTTAGTGGTTTTAAACATTCCCTGCAATAGGGATCAGGGAGAAAAAAATGTACATCCTTATAGAGAAACGGAAATTATTCACAGATTATAAAAATCTTTAGAGAATATTTGCTTCATTGAAGTTATTCTGAAACAATTTTGTTTGCAATATCCACTCCACAAAGACATTGGCCTTCCTTCAATTCTGAACTAGCTCATCATGACTTCACAAAGAGTTTAATTAGTTTTGTGGTTTTTTAAAAATTTTTGTGCATAACATATATTTTCCTAAAATTTACACGTAAATGTGGTCCTGAAGTTCTTTAAAATTTGTATGCTTCACTATTCTATTCATTTTGATTACTGAGATAGATAGTCAGACAGACAGACAGACAGATGATAGAAGCATATATCATCTTGTATTCTGAGAGCCTCTGAATCTGTTGTCCCATCTGACTTAATGTTATTCTTAATGTCATTGAGTTGCTTTTTTCATTTGTCTCTATTATCTCCTTGCTTTTTAATTTTTGGCCCAACAGAGAAGTTTTCCCTCAGTATAAGTCTTGCCTTGGTGTTTAGCTCAGGTGTCCAGAGATTTATCAGAGCAGTAATAACTACATAAAAATATTTAGGCAATCTATAAAACTGTTAGGAAGGAATATAGGAATGCATTTTCATGATCTTAAAATTAGGAAGGATTTTTAATCGAGATACAAAATAACACTGATTAAAATATCAACAGAGTAATGTAATTACAAATAAGGACATTCACTCATCAGAAGACACCAGGACATGAGTGAAAAAGCAAGTTCTAAATGTGGGGATCACTTGAGTCCTGACTGGGCCCCACACAGTGACATGAAGGTAGCTGGGAACCACCATGTGTTGAGTGGCATAAGCTGAAGGCCTGCACAGAGAATTCCACCTAGACATGCACCTTTAGTATTTTTAGCAGAATGTGGTAGGGCCCCACCCAGAGACTCCAAGAAGCTAGGGAGCTTAGGTGTGCCACGTGGCATGACTGAAGGCCTGCCCAGTGTACTCCACATACCATTCAGCCTTACTACACCACTCAGAACCTGGCACTGCCTTGCCAAGTGACCTCAAGCATCCAGAGAGCTTTGGTGAGCCAGGTGGGATGTGCTGAAAGTCCACCCAGCACAGCCCTCCCCATTTGGGGAGCTTTTGAGTGCCACTAGGGACCTGGTAAGGATTGCCTAACATCTCCCACTCAACTGGGGAACCTCTCTGTAGTACAGATAGCCATCTTCAATCTAAGAAACATCTGAGGCTTTGCATTCCACTGCCCCAAGAGCATACAGGAAAATGACAAAACAAAAGAGCAAAATGCAATTGCAAATCTCCAGCCCATCCCAAACAAGCCTAGGAGTCATGGATATAGAAAAAAATGTAAGTCACACACTTGAAACTTCTGAAATGATAGCAACTGAAGTAAAGAAACAACTCCATGAAGCTATAAAGAAGACATAGTTTTAAAAAATAGAGGAACATAGAAAAATGATTGAAACCTTGAATGAACAATATAAGAAAGAACTAGAATGCATGAGACAGATCCAAAGAGGTATTCAGGAAAGAAAAATTCCATCAAAAGCTGTCAAAAACACCTTATGAATGTGAAGATACAACTTCAGACCTCAAAGACAAGATTGCAGCTAATGAACAGGAAAGGAAAGATCTTTGAAAAAATAACAAGGAATCAGGAAATAAAAATTCAATAGTTGAAAATGAGGCAAAGAGAAACAACATAAGATTAAATGGTGTGAATACAAAAGGTGACAACACAAATGATATAAAAAGAAAACATACAGAAGTAATAGATGAAAATTTTCCAAATATGGGAAAGGAAACTTACATAGAGATAAGTGAAGCATGTCAAACTCCAATCAGCCATAACCAAAATAAATCTACACCCAGACTTATAATAATCAATATCCCAGTAATTCAACATAAGAACAGAATATTAAAAGCTGTTGAAAGAACCAAATTATCTATAAAGGAAAGCCCATCAGAATCACAATAGACCTCTCAACACAAACAATCAAGTAAAGAAGATTATAGAGTGAAATATTTCAAATCCTGAAAGAAAATGACTTCCAACCCAGATGGATGTATGTTGCAAAACTGTCCTTCAAAATTTATGGAGAAATGAGATACTTCCATGATAAAGAACAGCAGAAGAACTTCATGACCAATGAACAAACCCTGCAAAGAATACTGAAACATTTTCTAGATAGACAAAAAAAGCAACTACAACTGCAAGAACACCAACAGAAAGAAAACACCAAAGAGCACAAACAAACAGAGGGGAAAGGTAAGAATCAACAGCAGAAAGATAGCATGGCAAAATTAAATCAATATATATAACTTGCAACCATTAATGTCCATGGCCTCGGTTCACCAATTAAAAGAAACACCTGGGCAGAATAGATCAAGAAACAGCATCCAACCTTATGCTGTATGCAAGAAACCCATCTAATCCAAAATGAAATTCATAGATTGAAACTCAAAGGAAGGAAAACTATATTTCATGCAACAGGGTAGGTATTCAGTTTACAGAAAATGTGAACTCCAGACCAAGAATGATCAAAAGAGATAAAAAAGGTCACTACATACTGGTTAGGAGAAAACTTCAAGAAGAAGAGATAACAATCATATATATATATATGAGAGCATCCAGATAAATAAAACAAATATTAATAGAAATGAAAAATCAAATAAGCAATAAGAATCATAATGAGAAAACTTAACACAGCATGGACACAGAGACAGATCAACAAGGCAGAAAATCAGTGAAGCAATAAAAGAAATGAATCAAACTTGTGAACAATTGGACTTGGTAGACATGTACAGAGTATTCCACCCAACAACATCAGAATGTACAATCTTCTCAGCTTTACTTGGCACATTCTCTAAAATAGACCATATACTAGGTCATAGAACTTGCTTAAGTAAATGCAAAAGAATTGCAATGATTCTATGCATATTATCTGATCATAGCACTATAAAACTGGAAATTAATGCCAAAAGAAACTGCAAAAACTCCATAAACATATGTAAATTAAATAAACACTCCTGGACTATTAATAGATCTCAGAAGAAACTAAAGAAGAAATTCAATAATATCTATAAGTAAACAAAAATACAAATATAACTTACTGGAATCTGTGAGATGCAATGAAAGTAGTACTCAGAAGGAAATTTACTGCAGTAAATTATCATATCAGGAAAACAGAATGAACACAAATAAACAACATGATGCTACACCTCTAACATCTAGAAAAAGAAGAGTCAAGCCCAAAGCCAAAAGAAGAGAGGATTATAAAGATTAGAGCATAATCTAACACAGTAGAGACTATGAAAACAATACAGAGAATTAACGAATCAAAAAGTTGGTTCTTTGAAAGAATAAATAAAATTGATAAGCCATTAGCCAATCTTATTTTAAAAACAGAAAGAAAAATCTCAAATGCATTCAATGAGGAATGGAAAATGAAAAATCATTATAGACTCTGGGAACAGAAAATATCACCAATGGCTACTTCATAAACCTTTATTCTTATGTTTCATAACACAGAAGAAATGGAAGGATTCGTAAAAACATGAATTACCAAAGCTGAATCAAGAAGACGTAAAACTCCTGAGTAACCCAATTTCAGCGAATGAAATTGAAAATGTAACTAGAACCTTACCAACAAAAAAAAGCATAGGTCCTGATGGATTCACTGCAAAATTCTAGAAGAAATTCAAGGAAGATTTAATCCGAACATTCCTCAAAATCTTCAAAAAATTGAAAAGAAAGAAATTCTCCCTAACTCATTCCCAGAAGCAAGTATTACCTTAATACCAAAACCAGAAAAAGACCCAAACAAACAAACAAAAACAAAACAACAACAAAAAAGGCACTACAGGCTAATCTCCCTAAGGAACACAGATGCAAAAATCTTCAATGAAATACTGACAAACAGAATGCAGCAAGTCATCAAGAAGATTATACACTGTGACCAAGTGGGATTCATTCCAAGAATGCAAGGATGTTTCAACATATGCATCTCAATAAGCATAATACATCATATCAATAGAACCAAAGATAAGAATCACAGGATCATGTAACAGATGCAGAAAAAGCTTTTTGCAAGGTCCAACACTCATTCATGCTAAGAACCCTTTAGAAAATTGGAATAGATGATCTCTATCTCAATCTGATAACAGCAATCTATGACAAACCAACATCCAGCATCATATTAAATCAGCAAAAACTGAAAGTTTTCACTCTAAAATCAGAATCAAGAAAAGACTGTCCACTATCACCACTCTTATTAAATATATTGCTGGAAATGTTAGCCAGAGTAATTAGACAAGTGAGATAAATAAAAAGAATAAGGATAAGAAGGAAGAAGTTATCATTATTTGCAGATGACATAATACTCTACATAGAAGACCCACCAAACTCCATTATAAGTAGCTGAATACAAAGTGAACATTCAAAACTCCATAGCATTCCTCTACACAAACCACAAACTCACTGAGAAATAAGGGAAACCACACCCTTCAAACAGCATCCAAAAAATGAAATACTTAGGAATCAATCTAAGAAACAAAGTAAAAGACCTATTTAGTGAAAATTATAGTCCTCTGAAAAAAAGAAATAGAAGAAGATCTCAGAGAATGGAAAGACATTCCTTTTCATGGATCGGAAGAACAAACATTGTGACAATGGTCATACTCTCAAAATTGGTATATAGATTTAATGTAATTCCAATCAAAATACCATTAGCATGCTTCACAAATCTGGAGAAATGCTTCTTAAAATTGATCTGGAACCTGAAGAGACCTAGAATACAAAGGCAGTTCTGGACAACAAAGGCAAAATAGGAGGCAGCGCAATCCCTGACTTGAAGTTATATTACAAAGCTACTGTGGTAAAATCAGCATGGTACTGGAATAAAAACAGACCTGAAGATCAATGGAATAGACTAGAAGGTACAACTACAATGACAAACACAGTCAGCCACCTTATCTTTGATAAAGAGGCCAAACACATTTACTGGAAGAACGACAGCCTCTTTAATAAGTGGTGCTGGAAATACTGGCTCTCCATAGGCTGAATACTAAAACTAGACACATGCTTATTGCCTAGCGCTAAACTAAAGTCAAAATGGGTCAAAGATCTAATTTTTAAAACAGAGACAGTAAATCTGATGCAAGACAAAGTAGGTAGAAATCTTGAAGACATAGTGGTAGGCAGAAAATTCATGAGTAAAAATCAAACTACAAGGAAAATACTTCCTAGAATCAACAACTAGGATCTTGTCTTATTAAAAAGTTTACACATGTGAAAAGAAATCTCCAACAGAGTGAAAAGAAAACCCACAAATTGGGAAAAACATCTTAGTCACCTGTCCTTCAGACAAAAGACTTCTATCTAAAACATATAAAGATTTTTAAAATATCAGGTCTTTGAAATTCAAAGACCCCATCCAAAAATGGGTATCTGATATGAATGAACACTTCGCAGATGAAGAAATACAAATAGCAAATAAATACGTGAAAAAATGTTCAACATCACTGATCATTAGAGAAATGCAAATTAGAGCAGTGAGATTCCATCTCACTCCATGAAGAATAGCCACAATCAAGGAAGCTACCAATAATAAATCCTGGAAAGGCTTCAGAAAAAAAGGAAATCCCTGATGGGAGTGTAGACTAGTGCAACCACTGTGGAGGTCAGTCTGGAGGTTCCTCGAAAAGCTGGGATTGGAGGTCCCATTTGACCCAGGTATTCCACTTCTGGGCATATTCCCAGAACTGAAAACATTATGTCACAGTGATATATGTGCACCCATGTTTATAGCAGCACAAGTTGCAATAGCCAGATCTTGGAAACAACCTAAATGCCCATCAACTTAGGAATGGATACAAACATGTAATATATTTATATTTAAGTGATAAAAACATGAAATGGAGTATTATTCAGCTATAAAGAAGGACCATGTTGAGGCTTTTATGGGTAAATGGATGTTAGTTGAGACCATACTCATAAGTGAAATAAATCAAACTCACATATATAAATAACATATTGACTGCCTAGCTTAAGGACTGAAAGTAAATAAGATCCAAAATCTTTAATAAACATTGTGAAGGGTATGAAACTGCTCAAAGAGAAAAAAGTTACTCAGATAAGGAAGAGGAGAAAAGAAGGAAGAGAAAAGAAAAAAGATACAATTATATATATATATATATATACTAAGATGATTGTACTGCTAATTATTGGAACAAAACAGTTAACAACCATAGGGTTAGATCATTTTTACATAACTGTATCTGGTAATTTGAGTAAGACTTTTGAAGATAACTATGCAAAACAACAAAATTTGCTATGTTTCTATCACCTTATTTTGAAAGCCTATATTGTTATTGTTTGGGGTCTTTGTTATAGTTATTTATTTGACTCTTATTTCTTGTCTTTCTTATATTTTGTTTTGTTTTTCCCTCTAATACAGAAAGGATAGATGTACCTGCATAGGCTTATATGTGACTAACTTCACCTAAGTTTGCAAGAATTAATTTTATTATGTGTGATTTTATAAACAGCTACACTGAAGAAAATGAGATATCATGGTAACCCTCGCTGATTTTCTATCATTTTGTTTTGAAGTCCAATTATGGTTTTATTCTTGGTTTTGATTGGTTTTACTCTTTTTTCAATTATATTATTTCAATATGTATGAAGGATTGGGCAACTATTTTGAAGAAAACAGATATTATTGTAGCTATTATTGATTTCTTATGGTTTTGAAGATCCCTAAGGTTCTCATTCTTTTGTTTTAATTGCTTTTATACTATTTTGCTTTCTGTTAACTTATACTGTGTGTGAAGGTAGGGACAACTATTTCAAAGAAAACAAGAGACATTATGGTAACCACTTTTGATTTCCTGGTGCCTTGTTCTGAAATCCTTATTTGTATTGTTTTTCTCTGATCTGCTTTGTTCTGTTTTGTATTGTTTTACTTTTTATTTATGTTCTCTATAATTAAAAAAAAAAACAAATGTGGAGATCATACATGTGATAATATAATAAAACAGTATGCCAAGCAAGGTGGCACGGCAGAGGGGTGTGGCAGAGGACAGCAGCAAAGAGCAGTAGGAGGCAGCATCAGCAAGCAGGAAATCAAAGCCCCCGTTTCCCACGGCAAGTGGGAATCTACCTTGAAACAACTTCTGGAAAATCAGCTTGACCTAATATAGTATAAGCAACTTGAAACAATGTCTTGGTAACCAGTTTGACCTAGTCTAGGTAAGCATACCTCTGACTTAAAGACACCCTCCATAAATTGTCTTTACAAGAATTTGCACTAGAACAATTCCATAAGAAACTATATGAAAATAATGTTCATAATCATCACTCAAAACAAACAAAGCAAGTATCCATCAAAAACACAGTGCTGCCCCTCAGGCATGAAAGCATTCACTGGCAAATGATTTTGTTCATAAACTGAAGTGCTTGACAAAATTTTGATTTTGTTTGTGAATTGTGCATCAGTTGACCAACAGCCATAGACACCTTTCCTGCACAAACACTAATGTGACTGTCTTTACCAGAACTGTAGAAAATTTGAGTTAGTGAATCCAGGCTGTGTGACATATACATGTGTCAAGATATATTCTTACAGTGAGATGCAAAATAACCATGAAAATTTAATGTAGGTGTATTAAAAGACTAATCAGTTACAAAGTAGATAGAAAATTCTATGACATGAAAGGCTTTGGTAGATTTCTGCTTTTCTGAGGTACTATGCTAGAGAAAAAAAAATAACTGTTTTTAGGGATGTTTAAATATATATATATATATATATATATATATATATATATATATAACTGCCAAAACTATATAGAAAAATAAAAACAAAACAAAAGAAACATAGTTAATCCAAAACAACAGATTTGTTATTACCTCAATGTGGTAACAGAGGGTAAAAGGAGGAACTGTGCCAAAAAGAAAAGAAACAGTCTATTATTGACCTGATTCAAATAGAGGTATTTGCTTGCATAGAATTTTTAATGCCTCTTACAAAATAACTACAGCAATGCTTTAGTCAATTAATTTAATTCTTTATACCATTCTGTTGGCAAGAATTGGACAAGAACCAAATCAAATTTCTCCACAAGATCAATGTTGAACCTACCCATTGAATTTAATTCAGTTCTTATCAGTTTGCTACCAGAATCAAGGAAAGAATTAAGTTTGTGAACCAAGTTTGTACATGTGGCTGTTGACGTTTGCAGTACTTATGTACCTGAACGGAGTGTGGGTGGAAAAGGAGTGTTGTACAGAAGTGAAAATTAATGCATGACATATGTGTAGTACTAACTGCAATAGAAGCCCTGAACTCAAGGACCTGCCTGACATTTTTATAAAGGTTTCCAGGTGATGTTGATGCATATCCAGAGTTGAGAAACAATTACCTCGGCAAGAAGTGCCTGACTCTAACAGAAGAACACCCATTCTTGGTGACATTTCAAGAGGATATTAAGACACATCTCAAACAAATTCTATAGAGATAGTGAAATATTTATTTACAGAAAATACACACAAATCCATTAAATGATTCAAACACAGAATCATACAACATGTACTATTTATGCTCTTTGAGCATTTTTGCTATATAGTACTGGCATGGTAAAACATTTAAACAGTAAATGTGTGTGCTGTGCAGAGTAAGGCTTCTAGTCTCTGTAACCATCAGCTTTCACTTACAAGAGGCAATGATTCTTATTGCTTACTCTGCACTCTGTCAAGATATTTTGTGCAGCTATAAACCCATGTATAAATTTTGTTCACAAAAATACAGTGAAATATACACACTGTTCTGCAACTTGATATTTTTACTTAAAGATCACTCATAAATGGGTAGCTATTTGTGATCTCTAAATGTTTTTTATGTTTATGCATTTTAGTTATCCAAATGCAGTATGTAGATGGAGACATCATTTAAAATCATATCATTAAAAGGCAAATGAAAACAGAGAATACTAGGGATTGTTTTATATGCAATTCTAAAATGCATTATAAGATGGAAGCTATTTTTCAAAACATTTAATAATAGATTTTTGACAGGATGGTGTAGAAGGTCTACATAATGGGTTCAAGGTCAGACTGAACTACATAGTGAGACAGTGTCTCAAAAAACAAACATGTATAGAAGGACTACATGCCCAGTCATGCATACTTCAGGCAAAGGTCTGTTTTGTTGTAACTGAGAAGGGAGTAGAAGAAAATACTCCACCTGGGAGTAGATTAAAACACATCCTTGGAGACAGCATCTCATCTGCAAAGCATCAGGAATCTAATCTTACAACATGATTAACTAGCAATTGTGGGTAAATTTATGAGAGAAGAGGGAAAGCAATACACAAAGAATGCTTAAAACTGAGGCTGATACAGAAACGATAAAAAATCTTTACACTGAGGCTGAGGTGTACGAGATCATCTGATCCGGCCTGCGGATCAATCCATGGGTCTCACCTGGAGAGGGAACGGGGATGGGGGACATGGGCAAGAGGAGACAGAGACGGAGACAAACTGAGGGCTTCCAATCACGTCTCCTTTATTGATGTAGGGCACAGGGTTTTTATAAGCGGGGGGGGGGGGTGAACATGGAGC
>PVLA01001956.1:191652-251358 GCA_004027455.1 Hydrochoerus hydrochaeris | reverse complement strand
GCTCCCTACAATCATCCGTCTCCATGAATCTTATACAACCAACAAATAGTTGATCTGCATGACTGGGGTCAGAAAAAAGATACAGAGATATCTCTGTTGCACACATATCCAACATCTGGAAACTCTAAGATGAAGCAAAAATATTCAGGAAAATCATCCATTTCTCTAAGACTAACAGAGCATACAAGAATAAATGCCCAAAGCCGGTGAAATGTAAAACTTCAGCACTGAAGAAAACTACAGCAACAGCAAATCCCCAAATAGCAATGTCAATGGCTCCATTAGTTCAAGCTCATACTAATAGCCTGTGCATGGGGGAGAAGCATCCATTCTCAGGAAATATGATTATAGCTCAGCCTCTATCAATTTTCTGAACATTTCTATCTAGGTCATAGAAAAGTGAGGAATATTTGACTGTGTTGATTATTGTCAAGATACAAACAAGTTAATAGAATTAGAGTCAGTGATGATCTAATTGATGAAAATATTGAATTTGTGCCATAAACAATTATTATTTGGGTAAGAAAATAGTCACCATTCATGAAGAGATGGTGAATTTTCATAGAATTGATTAAAAATAGCACTAAACATCAACTATTTTAGCAATTAAAATATATATATTTCTTTTGGAAATAAAGAATTTGTAGAATGCTTATTGGATACTATCAAAACTGAAACACAAAGTGTAAAAAATTTAAAACAAGCAAATAAACCAGAAACAGATGTCAGAAGAGAAACTGTCTGTGCCTTGTGCATCTAGGACGAGGCCACTGCTTCTCATGAGTTTGGCAGGGCCCCACGAGAAGTGTGCAGAGCTCAGAAAGCTGATGCACATAGTGACCTGCATTTCACCTGATCATACAGACACTCACATCTTGTTATCCACAAAGCCACCAAGGCACACTGTTCTGCTGAAGATTAGGTATTTTTCCTTTCCCAGATCCTCCCCTCCCCTTCAACTCCCTGTGAACTTATTCCTATGCTGAGTGTGTAGATAAACATGCTGCAGTGTTGGGTAGCTCCTGTCTCCCATCAGGACAGGGATTTGCACCTGACCTATGCTCTCTACATCCTGACTCTTGTTTTTATTTCATCCTCCACCATCCTGCCTCCAGAGTTTCAAAAGCTGCATTGGAAGCAGTGTACAGACTAACACACTCATGAGTTGTGAACAGTTATCAAAGTGCCCACAGTTGGAGTCCCAGAAAGTAAAGAGAAAAAGAGGGAATCAAATAAATATTTGACAACTAGGTGGACAAGAATTTTCCAAAATTAGTGAATAAAAAGTCGTAATAGAGTAATCTTAGAAATCTCAAAAAGAAAAAGAACAAAGGTAATGTGGATAGGCACATAGAGTAGCAAGTACCCTACATTTTAAGTGCTGGAAAATTAAAGCAAACTTGGGCACACCAGGGAAATCCCTATAATTCCAGTGCTCTGGGAGGCTGAGGCAGGAGAATCACAAGTTTGAGTGCAGGGTGGTTAACTTAGTGACTTAGAGACCTTGCCTCAAAATAAACAATAAAAGGATTAGGTCTGTAGATCAATGGGAAGCTTTGGTTTTAATCCCCAGTACCAAAAAAAAAAAAAAAAACAACAATGAAAAAAGCAATAATAAAATTAAACAGAAAATTTAATGTGAGATATCAAAATATAAAACTTTTAGAGAAAATTATTGAAAAAGAAATCATGCTATAAAAATTTTGAGGAAATTATAGAACTTTATAATCCACAATTAGGTACAGACTTACATAAGATTTTTTTAAAAAACTAAAAAATTTTAAAAATTAAGAGAAAAATTAAAATTTGAATTTGCCATAATTTTAATCTTCTGGCATATAAAAGACATTGTTAATAAGAAGACAAGACCCAGAGTAAGAGAATGCACTTGAAAAATGACATTACTTGTCAATAACTTGTATGGAGAGTATGAAAACTTTTCAACCTTTTTTTTTTTTTTTTGTGGTACCAGGGATCAAACTCACAACCTTGCACTTGCCAGGCAGACACTTCTGCCACTGAGCTAAATCTCCAGCCCGAAAACCTTCAAAATTGAAGAAAAACCATTAAGGCCAACTTGAACAAAGTACTTAATAATTTAAAAAAGACATAAAAATAGACACTTTACTAAAGAAGGAGAGCAGATAACAGATAAGCACATACATATTTAGAAAAATAGCATTAATCACTTCAATAATGCACATTAAAACGATGATAAGATTTTATTTTATAGAAACTGGATCAGCTAAAATTAAAAGACAGAAAACATCATGTGCTGACACAGATGTGGAACAATTAAAATTTTTATACATCACTGACAGAGATTCAGTGTGCTAAAATCAGTTTGAACAAAGCATTTAAAATATGGTGATCTCTTACAGACATATATTCTATAACATCTCTACCATACTTGCCATCAATTAATTCATTCTTAGAAATTTACCCAAAGAGAGATAAACAGACATCTATAAAAAGACCTGGGTTGCAAATGCTTACAGCAGTTTATTAATAATTGATTAATTCCTTATCTTTGCCTCTACTGCATTTTTCTGAGTTTAGATCTCTATTTTTTCCCTTAATACTTTTAACCCCCCTCCACACACAAACAGGGTAAAATGACTCTGCTTTGTAAAAAAATCACTGCATACAAGTTCCTGTTTGTGTTAAATTTTGTTATATAACTGGAAATCTTATTCCTATCATTAAACGTATCAAATTAAAATTGCTATAGTTTGTTAGTGTCTAGCCTGTATATAATGCTATTGTTACTGTTAATTTTACTACTTTATCCAGAGTGTCATACTTGCTGTAATCAGTTGTTCTCCTTGTATAACAACACCGTGATTGTCAAGGGTCGTAATCACTACCAGACTCCAGTATCAAAAGACTAGGTTTTGTGAAAAATAGATAGCAATTTTTCATTTCTAATAAATTGAAAAAGTAAGATCTTGGGACATACACAAAAGCTAAGAGCCTGCTACATTTAGAGGAGATTTCTGAGGGATGGGCATCACCTAGGGAAGCATCAATACTCATGATAAAGCTACTAAAGTAAGAAATTTACAAGCATCCACACAGAAAATGTATTTAACAAAAAAGAAAATGACAAGACAGAATTAAAACACAACCCCAGACCTCCAGTCCAACCTGAACAAGCCCAGGGAACAATGAAATAGAGAAAATCAGAAGCCATGCACCTAAGTTTTCTGAAATGGTAGCAGCAGAAGTGAAAAAAAAAAAAAAGAACAGATGAATGAGGCTATACAGAAAATCAGATCGGAAATAATCTCTGAGGTATGAAAACAAGACGACAATCATAATGAAGGACTTGTCCAGGGAATCTAAAGTAGACTTAGATTAAAAACAAAACAAACAAAAAAAAAAACAAAAGCCTACAGAAATGATGAAAATCATGAATGCCCAATATAGGAAAGAAATGGAGTCCATGAAATGAATTCAAACAGATAATTGGGAGTTTAAAATTTCCACTGAATGTATACACAGTCAAGTAAAACATCTTGAAGACACAATATCAAATCTAGAAGACAGGATTGTGGTTAGCAATCACAAAAAGAAAGATTTCTTAAAAATAGGAAGAAACCACTAAGAGTCAATTCAACAACTGCAAAAATGATGCAAAGAAGAACATAAGAAGGATCAGAGCCAATGAAAAAACAGGAGGCAGCAAAAATGACCAAAAAAAACAAAAAAAACCCAAAACTTCTCAGAAGTAATGGCAGAAAACCTGCAAAGCATGGGAAAAGAATTTGACATACAGATAACTGAAGCATATATAACTCCTATTAGCCATGACCAATATAAATCTACACCAAGAAATATGATAGGCAAGATTCCAGAAATTCAGCATAAGAACAGAATACTGAAAGCAGCTAGAGAAATGAAACAAATCACATAGAAAGAAAAACCCATGATAATTATGGCAGACTTCTCAACACAAATCCTTAAATCAAAGGGAGTTTGAATGAAACATTTCAAGTCCTAAAAGAAAACAGCCTCCACCCAGATTGATGTACCCTGCAAAACTAAATCAATGGAAAACAGACATTTTTCATGCAAAAGAACAAGTGAAGAAATTCATGACCACCAGAAAGAGATAAAGAAGACTATAAATCCAAGAACACTAATAGAAAGAATCAACCAGCAAGGCAAGCCATTAAAAGAGGGAAAAGAGAGAATTAAGAACAGGAAAACAATATGACAAGGATAAGCCAACGCATATGAGTTATTACCATCAATGTAAATGGTTTCAATCTCCCAATCAAAAGAAACAGACTTTTAGAATACATCGAGAAACAAAATTCAACAATATGCTGCACACAAGAAGCAAATTCAGCTAAAAAAGACAATCATAGACTGAAAGTCAAAGGATGGAAAAAATATTTCATGTTACATGTTAGGGATTGAAAACTGGTGATCAATTTAACACCAGCTGGATTACATCAGCATGGCACTGAGCCTAGATGTTCCACCTGAGGAAAGTTGCCAGCATAAATAGAGATGTGGAGAACGAGAAGCTATTCATGTTAGTGCATTAAGGTGTTAATGAGTTGAGTTGTGGATTCTTGTACAAGTTGCTGTTTGAGCCGTTGGTTCTCCTGGAGGAGCTCTGGTCTTCACATCGAGCGTTGCTTCCTGGCTCCGGAGAGGAAGACGTGTGCTGATTGGTCTCCAGGATGAACTCATCACGCTGGCTTCCTGGCATGTACTCGACTGTGCTTGTCATCGGAGGAGCTTTGGGCCTCCGCGTCACTGAGGATGACTGTAGTGCTTTTCGGGGCAGCCCTAGTCTTTGTTTTGAGTGTGACTTCTTGGCTCCAGCACAGAGCCCTCAACCTACCAGCACAACTCCTTCACCCTGCTGGCATAGACTTTCTGGCTACCACCATTGACCTTTGGGCCTTCCCAGTACAGATCTGTAAAAGAGATTGGTGTGAGTCCTTCTTGTGGGCTCTAGGCCTCCAGTTGGACTTTGTGGGAGGCATTGTCATGAGCACTGGGTCTTCATCTGGACTCATGTGGGACATTGCTGTGGGATTCAGGCCTTTGGCTAATATTCTATGTCTTTAGTGATGTGGATAAATTTCCTGAATTTCCTTGGGTGACCATCATAAAAATAATATTGTAAATTCCATGTCCTTATTCTAATTGTTCTCTGTACAACCCATGACTACAACATTACAGGAACCTGGAAAAATCAGGGACAGCTATTCTACTTGCAGACAAAGTGAATTTCAAGCCAAGATTGATCAAAAGAGACAAAGAAGGGCACTGCATATGTGATAAGAAAAACTTCAAGAGAAAGCAGTAACAGTAATAATACAGCCACCAAAAATGACACATGGAATTATACTAAAAAATTCGCAAACATGAAAAAACAAAAGAAAGAAAAACCCAACACAAATGTAATGGGGACCTCACCACACCACTGTCATAGATGCATAGACCAACTAGATAACATACCGACAAAGAAATATCAGAACTGAACCAAACCTGTGGACAAATGTAATAAATTTGTAGAGAAAGTTCCATCCACATCAGAATTCACATTCTTTTCAACGGCACAAGAAAAGTTCCCCCCAACAGACCATATACTAGCTCATAAAACATGCTTAAGTAGATGCAGAGGGATTGAAATTATCCCACAGAATAATAAAATTATCCCATAGAGCAATAAAAGAAACCATAAAAAACTGCATAAATACATGGAAGTCAAATAACACCCCCTGAGCAAACAATAGGTCACCAATGAAATTAAAGATGAATTATACAGTTTCTACAGTTAAATGATAATGTCAATACAACATACTGAAACTTAAGGGATGTAATGAAAGCAGTCCAAAGAGGGAAAATTATAGTGGGGAAGACCCACGCCAAGAAAGTAGAGCAAGCTCAAATGACCTAGTCTTGAGTCTCAAACTTTGGAAAAAGAAGAACAAGTCAAGCCCAAAGCTTGTATGAAGGGGAAATTATAAAGATCACATCAAATTATAAAAGATCAGAAATTAATTCAATTGCGGCAAATAAATCAATACAGAAATACATGAATCAGTGAGTTGGTTCTTTGAAAGGTTAAACAAGATTGATAAAACCCTAGCCAAATATATATATATCCAAATCCATGCAATTAAGACAGAAAAAGAAGAAATCACAACAGATCTTGCAGAAATCCTGGATATCATCAATGCCTACTTCTAGAATCTGTACTCAAACAAAATGGAAAACACAGTAGAATTGGACAGATTCTTAGATACATCTGACTTACCAAAGCTGAATCCAGAAGATATAAGAATTCTAAGCAACACAATGTCAATCAGTAACATGGGAGACATAATTATAATCTTACCAACAAATAAAAAGTCCAGGTCTTGATGAATTCACTGCTAAATACTCCAGAAATTTAGAGAAGATCTAATACCACTACTCCACAAGCTCTTTAATGAAATTGAAAGGAAAGAAATATTCCCAAAGTCAGTCCTGCAAGTAAGCATTACCTTAATATTAAAAACAGAGAAGGATTCAACCAAAAAAGAGAATTACAAATCAATCTTCCTAATGAACATACAAGCAAAAATCCTCAGTAAGACACTGGCAAACAGAATGCAGCAAATCATCAAGAAGATGACACACCAGGACCAAGTAGGATTCATTCCATGGATATAGTGATGGTTCTTCACATGCAAATTAATGAATGTAACACATAGATATCAACAGGTGCAAGCAAAAAGATCACATGATCATCTCAATAATTGCAGAAAAATTATTCGATAAAGTCCAACACCCATTCAATTAAGTCCAACACCCATTCATGATAAAAACACTACAGAAAATTGAAATAGTCTTTATTTGGCAAAGGCCCTCTATGACAAATCAACAGCCAACATCATAGTAAATGGTGAAAGACTGAAAGCTTTCACTCTAAAATCAGGAACAAGACAAGGATGTCCACTACTACCACTCCTATTCAGTAAAATTTGGAAACATGTGCCAGAGAAATTACAGAAAGAAAAAGAATAAAGATAGAAAAGAATTTATATTATTATTCTTTGCAGATGATATTATGCTTTACATAGAATACCACAAAAACTCCACCAAAAGACTTTGAGATTTAATAACTAAATTCAGTCATGTAGCTGTATATAAAATCAACACTAAAAAATTAATAGAATCCTTGTACCCCCAAAAAATCATTTTAAAATCTCACTGAGTGAGTAATTAGGGAAAGCTCACCTTCCACAATAGCATAAAAAATGAAATAATTATGAATCAATCTAACAAAAGAAGTAAAAGACATTTATACTGACTCTGAAAAAGGAGATCAAAAAAGATATAACAAATGGAAAGATATGCCTTGCTGTTGGGTAGGAGGAACCAATATACTGAAAATGGTCATACTCCCAAAATTGATAAACAAATTTAATGAAATCCCAATCAAAATACTAATATCATACATACATCAAAGAACTAGAGAAACAATCCTAAAACTCATTTGGAGCCAGAAGAGACTTAGAAAAGCAAAAGAATTCTGGGTCACAAAGGCAAAGGACAGGGAGAGTTAGAATCTCTGCAGAGCTACTGTGCTATAAACAACACGGTAGTGGTTAAAAAAAAGAAAAACCCCAGGGTCAATGGAACAGACTTATAAATGCAGAAATAATTCAAAATACACTCAGTCACCTTATCATCAACAAAGGAGTCAAACAACTTTACTGGGAGAAAAATAAAAGGCCTAAAAGAGAAATAGAAACAGAACTTTTGTAAAGAAGGGGGAAACTAGAGGTTGAAGGGAGTGAAGGGAAACAGGAAAAAAAAAGAATCAAGGTGTACTATCTGCAGGTGCAAATTGTTTATGATAAACATGACCGTGATCTATATCCAAAATGAACCCATAAAATTAATTAACTTAAAAAGTGAGGCAAATCATTTAGAAATTCTGAGGATAAATAATATTTTGTGATTTTTGTCAGGAAATTGACAGTTAAAATTTCATAGGGAAAATGCATTTGATCTGAGCACAGAAAAATAAGGTAACAATTTGAATGTCAGTGATGAAGAAACAAAAGAAATAAAATGGGAATTAGGGGTTTCAGATGAATTCTAATATGAATGAAAGAATGAGAAACAAGATGGTCAAAGGATGTGCACTATTTCTTCTGCTCGAGGGAGACAGAGTTTGGAGACTTAATTTTAAGTTCTGAATAATCTCTTTGTTGAGGTGTGATTTCCCTGACCATCTTAGTTCATTCATTTGTAACAAATCTCCCTAATAATACTGTCAAAAAAATTAAATAAAATTATAAAAGCAAAATGCTTAGTCTCTGATAAGTTTTTAAAATGTTGTTCTCTATACCTCTGAAACCTTTATTTTTTTCTATTTTTTTTTAAGGAAAGACACTATAAATGGGGTAGATATGGAAGGTTTGTCAGTTAACGTTAAGGTGGGGAAAAACGCAGCAATTTCCAGCGGACTGGGACAGAGGCATGTTCCCCAGGGGACAAACTGTCAGCACTAGGGAGCTACTTTCTGCAGGCTCCTCACCATCTGCACCAGGATGGAGCTGTCTAGCAAATTCTTTAGTGTCTTTTAAGATGTTGTCTGTGCACTACAAATGCCAATTCTTTTTTCCTAATACTTCCGGACAGATAAAAACTTCATACTGTTGACAGCTCTACTGCTCACTCTGATCTTTATTTTGACCTTTCCTACATGTTGATATATCTGCTCTCAGATCTTCACAAAGCAGTCACTGAAAGAACAGACCGTGTGATAACATGTACTGTGTCTCCATCACCTTTAAAGTACTTGGAATATTTAGTGAGTGCACTACTGTTTACTGTGGAATAAACCAGTATGAAAATCATAACTGTTAATGGGGAACTAGAAAGTCAAATGGGAAGTAAAAAAACTTCTTATATTCTGCCTAAAATCAATTTATACTTAATTATGATTGCTTTATATTCATCTAAAACAAGCAGAAACAAAGAAAGAAAAGGAAAGAAGGAAAGGAAGTAAGGGAAGCTTAATTGAATTACCCCAAACCAAATGAAGGAATATGAAATATAACAGGGCACTGTGTTATGAGCAGTAACTGAAAAATATAAAGCACAATTATTTGTAAAAGATGATCAAAGTTTCATGCAGCAAGATGAACAAATCTCTCGCGATGCGCCATCTGCCAGGTATCTGACATTAATTTTCCACACTCATCTTCCTTTTTCTGAGAAGGTCTTCATAATGAGACATTATTTTAAAATACTTCCTGGGATTTTAGACATCTTTATTTGATCTTACATAGAAGAAGAGAATCAGGTAGAGTTTTATAACTTTCAAATGGAAATATTCATAATTAAAGGGAACATATGGAGGTGGCAGGTGGTCATCTTTTACAATAATGGCTATGATAGTTGTTAAATTAGAATTTTAAGTGGAAGAGCAATGGCTTCCAAAATGCATAATCCTTGGAAGGAAAATGTCATTTTGAGGACTATGCACATTAATTTTCAACTAACTGTTTCAAAAGGACAACCCTTTAAATACTTAATGTTTTGTGAACCAAATTATATAGTACATTCTTATGTCTAAAGGTGAAACATTCTATTTGTCATTCTTTAATAAGTAAGGGTAGTTACTTTGAGTGTTCATGTGTGTGTGTGTGTGTGTGTGTGTGCGCACCTGTGTGTAAATTGCTAAAAGAAGTACTGTATGATTCACCACAACTATTCGAAAGTCATTTGAATAGCTACTTTCTGATAGTGAGCGTATACCCCATCAGCCTATCACATAGGTAACTTTTCAGAAAAGCAGGTCTGTGTTTCTTCAGCCAAATTCAGTCAGTTGTATTGATCAGATGAATCATCATACCAAGGAAATATGGAGACGACGCTCTTCAAACCTTATCCAAATAAGAAATCATTCTCCAAGTTATTATAAAATCACTAAGTTGCTCACACGCCCAGAAAATTACACCTGAACGAGGCAGTGTCCTGATGTTTCTTATGTCCGGCAGACTTAATCAAGTTTGGGTTTTTCATACCAATAGGGTCAAGTGATTCTTTATTTGTAAGAAAAAAAACACATAAACATTTTTAAAATGTGTGAAATTGTGTGAAGATTCTGCTTTGAGATGATCACTTCATTGGCTAGAGCGATGGGAGGGAGGAAGCAACAGTGACCTTTTCCTCTCACTTTATTCCATCCTAATGTTAAGTTGTTTTAAAATTAGCATAGATATCTCTGTCAGCCTTTACTTCAAAGTTAATAATGATTGATTTAGTCCTTTTCTTGTCCCTGGGGCACAATACCTGGCACCTGCAATTTAAAGGAGACATTTATGTTCATGTGCTGGAAGTTTCAGTCCTGACATGGTTCACCTTCTGCAAGCAAAAGGAGAACACTTCCAAGTCACACCTGCAGTGACCTGCCTCTTCCAAACAGACCCTGCCTCGCAAATGAAAGTCTGCTCTACCACCTCCTAATCCAGTAGCTCTCCAAACAAGTGAAAATTTGGGTGTCATGTTACATGCAAACCACGACAAGATCAATGGGCAGTACCTTCATGTGAAATAAAAGTCATAAAATCACGTCATTTTCCATTAAAATTTTTGTTAAAAAATGTGTAATTGCTATTGTAAAAAAAGAGGAAATAGGAAGTGCTATAAAAGATATAACTGCATATATATTCAAGTGTGTAGGATTGATAACCATATTTCTAAGTTCTTGCTGGATTGCTGAACAGATCTGTTTGCAGTTTCACTGCTTGAATGTCTACTTTGTAAGCTTTAATTTTGTAATTTGAACAACTATTTCTAAAAGGACAATATGTAATTGATCAACTAGTGATTTCTTACTGTTTATCTTTTTTTTTTTGAAATTCTGTAATATTTCTACACTTTTTCTTTTTTTTTTCTCTTTAAATAAAAAAATTTTTTTGGTGTTCTGCAGCATGGTGAAGTGAAGACAGTTCATGACAATATGTGACATACTCCGTGAAGACAGAAAGGCATTTGAGGTCTTCAAACATAAATGATAAATAAGGCAAGTGAAACGCTAAATACCCTGGTCTGATAAGTAAACGCTGTTTACATTCATCATGTGATCACACTGGATCACAGTAAGATGTGTAACTGGTGTACATTAACTGAAAGAAAATAAGGTAAAAACAGAGAAAATAACTGTGATTCATGATGATTCTTAACAATGGAGTTTCTACTGACATCTGGATGGAAGCCAGACAAACAAAACAAGGAAGTGGCAGTTACCAAACATAAACAAGTAGATCAATGAACTAATTTGTACTTTCTGTTGCCTAAAATATCCACATCAATGTAGCAGTGTCCAAGTCTTACAGATTTATGGGATGTATTAGCTATAACCAGGAAGAGACAAATGTTCCAAAAGTCTTAGGTGGTGTTATGGTTGACATATTGTGTCAATTTGTGAAGTTTAGAAGTTTAATTGAGAGACTCAGCAGGAAGCCAGGGTTCTTTGTAAATATCCTCATCCTGAGCAAAGGAGGGCAAGGAGATTTTGTGAGTGCTACATCTGTCCTGAGGGGTGGAGGGTGGCCTGCATATACTATAAGGGAGGCTGACTTTTAGCTCTGGATGCTGCCTTGAAGTGTTGCCCCAGTGCCATGCAACCCTGCCTTGGAGCCAGCTGATTAGGGACTGAAATCTCCACAAACAGTGAGCTAACTAAACCTTTCCTTCCTTTATTTTGGAGGTTAGGCATTTTGTCCCAGCAATGAGAGAAAAGTTACCAAGACAGATGATACATTTTTTTTCCTGTTCTGTCACAAATTCTATGTGGTTAGATATTTCAGATTACTTCTCTGAGAATTAGTGTTTTTGTCTGACTTATGTTTCACTTAGTGTTCTATTATTATAGACTCTTATAGTTCTGTAAATCTATGTCTCAGAGTACTTGGCATTATCGAAATTACAACACTTGTTATGCCTGTTGGAAGAACATAAGTTTTCTCAAACACGTATACACAAATTCTGGAATTTTTAAACCAAATGGTGAAGGATATTAATTGATGGTCATACTAAAAGCATGCTCTATTCATGGTTTAGGCACATATAAATGCTTTTGAAGTGAAAAGGAAAGGTGAGCATGTTTAGGTTTTAAAACACAGCTGCAATGTAAAAAGGTGTACTAGAGCATAGATCACTGAAAGCAAAGATCTGGCAGGGTGCTATTTTATAAGGGTATCTAGCAGGCATGACATAGAAAATTCACAGAAAATAACTAACAAAATGCTTAAGAAAGAGAATTGATAAAACCCTTTGTTCAATTGGATGTACAAGGAAGGACAGGAAGAGGACAATATCATGTGGGTCAATCACAGACAGTGACTGATGGCAAAAATAGAATTTTGGATATTTATTTTTAAATGCTATAGTATTGAATAACACTGTGTATTTTTAATATGGAAAGAAAAACTTTAAATGGCAAGAATTTTAAACACCCCAAATTATAAAAGCAGACAGAAAGTAAACATCTTAAAAATACCTACAGAATGACCTATAAGAATAGAAAAAGAAATACATAAAATAGTCTGAAAAAGCCAAAGGAATATATAGTATTTAAGAAAAAATATAGTCAGCATTAGGAGATTAAAAAAAAATAATGAGGACAAATGAGGCTTGGAGCAACTCTGCTGCGTTTGGTATATAGTAAAGGCTGCAGTAACCCTAATTAGTGTGGCCCCAGTGGAATGAGAGTGACATAACTCAGAGCAATTGGTGAGAAAACTGAAGGAACTGAGGCAACAAAATCTGATTCTTTCTTTGCAGTCCTTGGTTTAGTAGAGTAGGAGAGGTGACAGGTAAGAAAGAAACTCCTGTGTTGTGGCTTGTAAAGGTCCCTTAGAAGTCACTAAAGTGGTAGGCATAGGTTCATGAGTATAGGAATAAGAAAGCACTTTGTGTTTTCATAAAAAGGGATACTATTTCCCTCAGATGATACACATTTTTATACCTCAAAGGTATCACCTTAACTAGTATTCCCAGTATCTCAGTCTTTGGGCTATAATTAGTGTATCGAGTTCAAATGAAAACCTACGATTCCATTTAAGGGTTTGTGCCGAGCTGCCACCATTCTCATGGTGCCTCCTGCAAACCAGAACATGCCCGAGTGACCAACATCTTATACGTTAGACAGTCCTGAGTGCCAGCCAAGTGCAGCGGTAAATAGATGGTCTGCAAGGGCCTAGCTTGTGGGTTTCTGTGCAGTGTTACCCTCTAGTAAATTGAGACAATCTTTTTGCATTCTATTTGTCAAAATCAATCAAAATGAAAGCATCATCACACCCATGTCATTGTCTTCCCCACTTAAATTACTTTTAGTCATTTACAGGGGATGGTCTCCAGAGGAGCCTTTAATTTTTAAGTAATTTCTATATGTTTTGATACTGCTGATGACACAAAACGATTACTTCCTGCCTAAATTCCCTTTGCTTGTGCTGCCTTCACATGACTAGGTTTTATAGGATCTGAAATGAGATGCCCTTTATAAATTAAAAAATGTAAATTTTATGAGATGCATTTGAATATGTAAGTTTATGAATGTAAAACTAGGTGCAGGATTTATTAAAGGAGAAATGTAAGGGACAGACAATGAAGATTTATGCTAAAGTTGGCTAAAATGAGGCAGTTGTATGTTATGTTGCTTTTTTAAAAAAGTTCAGAGACCTACGCAGATAAAATAGCTAGTAAGAAGATCCTTTACTCCTCCATGTTCCCACGTAGGCCTTCAGTAAACTTTCATTGCTGAAGTTCTTTTGTAAAATTTTCAAATGTCAATTTCTTGTGGTATGGGGGATATTTCCCTCAAATCATATTTTTAATTTTCTTTTATTTTAAAGAGAATAAAACAAAAGAGAACAGAACAAAGCAAATCAGAACAGAACAATGCACAAGCAACACAGCACTTCACAACACGACAACTGGATATGAAGTGTAGCTACCATAATGTCTTTTTGCTTAGACGTAGTTGAGCAAACCTTCACATGCAATAATATCAAACATAACAAAATAGTATAAAATCATTCAAGAGAAAGAAAGCATTATAGGACTTTAAAGCCAACTAACAAGAAATGAACAATGGCTACTATACTATCTCATTTTCCTTAAAAATTATTTATACCATCACACATAATAAAATAAACACAACAGGATAGAACCAGTGGAAACAGAAGAACAAACACATGGTAGGACTTCAAAACAAGATGATGGTAAATCAGCAATGGCTGCCAGAATGTCTTGTTTTCTTCAAAATAGCTGTTCCTCAACTCATACTTTAAGTTTCATCTTTGACATGCTCCTCTGCAAACAGAATCACTCATTTATTACTATTAAAGTTGTCTCCTCATCGCCTCTTGCTTTCTCTGCCTCTGTATCTTCAGTACCCTTCGTCTTGAGTCCTGGTTTACTCTTCCCATCTGACTTTCTGCCTGGAGTCTACTTCTAACTCCCATCTGTTGACTGTCATTTGCACTAGATTTAAACGTTCTAGGATTCTGCCTTCCAAAAAGCCCTTCAGGTGTTTCTCTAGACGTAAGACCAAATAAACCTGCGATCCAAATAAACTACTGTTATTTACTATTCATTTTCCACATGGTACTGCACTTCAGAGAAGCTGGTTTGTTGGTTACTCTATATTCAGTTTAATGTATACGCTTTTATGCCCTATCATCCCCCATGTATTCTCAGTACTTTTGCTTTGTCTGTTAAGCTCACCAGTTCTACATGAGTAATTACAAATGCTACATAAATCTTTTCTCAGATATTAGTGATCACTCATGATTATTTAAATTGCAGACTGATTGTCATCTTCTTTCTGCCCTTTTTACCTGTTTATCTGTATTTCCTACTGGATCATAAAAGATCATAAGATACCCTTTAATATAGAAAGACATGTACTCAGTTTCTTTATTTTTATGAATACTTATCATATTGCTCTATGCTTAGAAGTTCATAAATACTTGTTAATAAGTAACTAGATAGCTCTCACGAAGGTTGCAAAGCTAGCTACAGGTGACAATGAGCAACTGCTGGTTTGTCTGGTGTCACTGTGTTCTTTGTGCTCTAACATTATTACTGTATGTTCTTGTCTAAGTTCCACTAACTCAAACAGCAAACAAAGCCTCAGCCTTAGTCTTCTCTAACATCACTTACAGACAAAAAACATTGTTTCTGGCAAGCAAAGCAAGATGCCTCTTATTCGAAGATAGAAAATGACACATGAATTTTTTAAAATATATCTTTAAAGATGGGCTCTGGAACATAAAAGACTAACAGGGTTGTAACAACCTATTTTAAAATTATTTAGCAGAGAAGTAATATGTAGAATCCTTCAGCTTTTCAACAGGACATGAGTGTAATAAGAGCTCCTACATCTTCACTTGAATGCAGCTGAAGGAAGGGAACCTCCTACCATGCTCGGTATAAGATCTTCTTAGAGCACTCCAGAGGCACTTAGCAGATTCTCAAAAATGTCTCTGTGCCTGATCTATTATGAAACACATAAGAAAGTGATTCAACAGTGTATCCAGCTAAGAATCTTCCTATATAATGTTAATTCTGTATCATTTTTCATCAGTGCCCGATAAGCAAATAAATTTTACAAATTCCATTTAACTGAACAACACAATTGAAAATTGAAATTAGATGACAGTGATATAATTTTCATAAAATTCTCAAATATTATTTGTCCTTAATTACAAGATCTTACCTGTCAATGGATTCTAAAAAGTACCATCACTTTTATATGAAGAAAAACAGTTACTCTTTTATTTTCAGCATTCTGTAGTAATCTACCATTGAGAAAAATTTATCCAAATAAACTTTTTGCACATCTTTTATTTCAGTCTGCTGAGTTATATCACCAGATATATATTATGCCTCTTTGCCTGTAATTCTTACATGCAGCATTATCATTATCCTCTGACGTTTCTAAAATGATCTCCATAATAGCAGAAGTTAATCTTGTCCTAGAACATTATACAAACAAGGACATTATTTAACAATACTTGAAGAGCCATTACCTAAAGTAATTCAGAAAATGTTCTGAACATTTATGCACAAAGTGAGTACTATGTGTCTTTACAGCCACTCACTGGGAACTTTCACATCTATTCTCTCACTTATAACGCTTCCATCACTTTGAGTCCTGCATGAGGTGTGGTCCACATATGGAGTGAACATTTAAATTTAAAAGAAAAGCTATATTCAAAACTATACTCAAAAGAAAAACTATACTCAACTTGTCATTGCCATTAAGCCCCCTTAATATATCCCCTCCCCACCCTGAACATATTTACCCCATCATTCTTGGCACTTTCTAAAGCCATCTGGAAAGTTCTGGAAGCCACCTTTATGAGTTGCAATCAAGAAATACAGTGAATGCTCTTATCAGCTACCATCCAATGGAAGGGCAGGCTCATAAGTACATTATGGTCTGTACTCATTCAACTTATTCCCTGGCCATGTCACCTTGAGATTTCTGATCTTCCCAAAAATCAAAATAATGAAAGGTAAGAGTTTAGAATCACTTCAGGACACCCAGTCTGCCACCATGGTGCAAGGGGTGACAGGACGAGAACTTCCAGAACCACTTCAGGCAGTGACAGGATTACTGAGTAGATGTATTATTCAAACCAAGGGAAGTGTTTTGTGGGGATTCATGCACTTATTCATACATTGTTTTAAAAAATTAAATGTAAGGATATTTTATCACATCTCTTAAATCCAATTGCCTTGATCCCAGTGTTTAGTGAGTATGTCAGTTTAATATATATACAGCTAATTTCTCCAGCTCCGGTTCCCACTCAGACCTGTTGCCTTTTCTTTTCTCACTGAAGGGTACTTTTATCTTCTCAATTATTCAAACCAAAATAGGGAGTCATCTTTTACTTTCACATCAGATTTTCAATTTCTTTAGCAAATCTTGCTCCTGCCTTCTCCAAATCTATTTAGTACTTTCAACTTGTCACTTATTTGCTATTGATTCCCTGGCCCCAACTACCACAGACTTGGGCCATGTATTTGACAATGTTCATTTTGCTACTGAATTTTCATAAATGTATCCCAGTCAGGTTGATTATATTTATAGAATGCTTTCATGAACAGTGTGAAGCTACAAAGCACAGATAATAGATATAATAAAAGAGAAATTAAAAAATATCTCCTTAATTCTTTCACATTTTACCCTGTTATACTTGTGCACTGTTACACGGTAATCACTATTTCTCATCCTGTTATCCATTTCTATTAGCTTTGTACAGGTGAATTTTTATGTATAAATTTATTGACATTATTTGAAACTTCATAGGTAGGAATAAATGTATTACTTTAGAACATACTTGTGAGCACACTGTAGATACACTTCTGTTCTGAACCCGTTATTTTGTATGAACCCCAAAGTGCTCAAAGATTCAATATGCAGACTGCTCATGGTCAAGTTCCATGAGCTGTTGATTTTGATAAACATTCGTATCTTCTCCTATCAACCATCAGAATGAACAGCCAGCAGAACGTGTGGTCCATATGAAAGAGTCCAAGGGATTTTCACCAGCACAGCACCTACACCTCCATGAGTCACAGGCACAAATCCCAGCATGCTCTGGGACTGCCTTGTTCGCTCAGTTCTCTATTGCAGCTTGTGGGTAGCAGTTTTTCCTAATACTGTACATGCAATTTCTGTGCTAAAGTTCTCTTTATAAATCTTCCTAGTCAATCCTCATTTGTCTAATCCATTGTTATTAGTTATTTATACGAAATTATTTAAATCACGGTGTAATTTCTGTCTACTTATTAAAATCTGATAAACACGTACATACAGTTTCACTGGGGAAGATACAGGTGACACCACAGGTCAGAGACACAAAGTAAAACTATCAATAATTAGAAATGTGTATCAAGATAAAAAAAAGAACAAGAAGGAAGGAAAGCATCAAGAAAGGAATAAAGGGAGGAAAGAAGTAGCAGATTTCCAACAAGTATTTCATTTTATACACAGACTAATTCTATGTGTATTAAAAATTACAAAAGACAAAAGTATAAAATTTTAAATGGAAATATAGGGTGCAATTTTCAGGATTTTATGGTAAGAATTGCTTACACAATACACAAAAAGCACTATTTATAAAATAAATTCTGGATAAATTAAACCTTTATACTTAAAGGAATGTATATATTCACATATAATCATATATCCTCATATACATGCATGTTCATATACATTCATATATATAATACGTATAAGGTGAGAAAAATACATGGAGACATTTTATAATTTAACAAGGAAAATACAATATAAACCAACTTGGATATGAACAACACTTGAAATATACAGTCCTCCACCAAGAAACAAGTCCAGTTTGCCAATAGCCTAATGATACAGTTTTCAATGTCATTTTTAAGCAGAAATTTCAGGTCCCAACTACAATGGTGTGTTATAAACCTCCACTGGCAAAGCTCAAAAGTTTCTCATACCAAGTACCAAAATTAAAGAAAACTTTTAAACAATCATATCTAGAGAAAATGCTAATAATCTTCCTTTAGAAACAATGTTTATATAATTTAGGCTAGTTGTAATTATTGGAACATCTCTCCATATTCCGTTAAATCAAATTTATACATAAAATATCAGCCTCAATCTCATTCCTCTGATTTAAATTTTATTATATTCTTTATATTTTTATTTTAAAGGGAGAAAAACAAAAGATACAAGAAAACAAGAAACAAAAGAGAAAAACAAGAATAATAAAAAACCAGGAACAATAAGAATGTAGACTTTCAAAACAAAGTAGTAAGGTTATTATTTTGCATAGTTATCTTCAAAAGAGTTATTCAGATAACCAGATATAGACATGCAAAATTGATCTAATCTTATGAGTGTTAACTGTTTTGTTTCAAGAACTACTAGAATTAGTAGTACAATAATCTTAGCTATCTTGTGTATATATAAATATTTATATCTTTTTTATTTTCTCTTCCTTCTTTTCTCCTTTTGGCTATTTTAGTTTTTTTTCTCCTTTGAGTAGTTTCTTACCCTGTCATAATATTTATTGAAGATTTTGGATCTTATTTACTCTTTCAGTTTCTTACATTAGGGAGACAATATGGTATTTACACATGTGAGTTTGACTTATTTCACTTATGAGCATGGTCTCAAGTCACATCTATTTACCTTGAGAACCCTCAATGTGATCCTTTTTTATAACTGAGTAGTACTCTATTGTATAAAAATACCACATCTTTTTTGTAATACAACATCTTTTTTTAATCTATTCCTCAGTAGATGGGTATCTGGGTTGTTTCCAGAAGTTAGCTGCTACAAATTGTGCTGCTATAAACATGGATGCACACATACCACTGTGGTATGATGCTTTCATTCTGAGAATATCCCCAGAAGTGGAACAGCTGAGTCAAATAGGACCTCCAATTCCAGCTTTTTGAGGAACCTCCAGACTGACTTCCACAGTGGTTGCACCAGTCTGCACTCCCACCAACAGTGATATATGCTGCAAAATTATCCTTAAAAATCAATGGAGAAATAAGAAATTTCCAAGACAAAAAACAGCTGGAAAACTTCATGACGATCAAACCACCCCACAAATAATACTGAAGGATATTCTAGATAGACATACACATAACTACAACTTCGAGAACATCAACAAAAAAAAATCACCAATATCGCAAACAATTAAACAGAGGGGAAAGGTAAAGAACTAACAGCAGATACATGACAAAAATAAACCAAAATATATCACTTATAACCATTAATATAAATGGCCTAAATTCACCAACTAAAAGAAGCACAGTGGCAGAATGGATCAAGAAACAACATACACTCATATGCTGTGCACCAAAACCCATCTAACCCAAAAGAAAATTCCTAGAAGGAAAGTCAAAGGATGGAAAACAATACTTCATGCAATAGGAAGCCCCTCTTCAAAAGCAGGGTTTGAAGACAATGTGAACTTCAAACCAAGAATCATCAAAAGAGATATAGAAGATGCATTTTCCCCTAACTACATAATGGTTGGAGGAAAATTTCATGAGGAAGATATAACAATCTTAAATATATATGCACCAAATATGGGAGCACCCAGCTATATGAAACAAATATAAATAGAAGTGAAAAATAAAATAAGCAGTAACACAAGTATAACAGGGGACCTAAACACCCCACTGATACAAAGAAACAGATCAACTAGACAAAAAAATCAGCAAAAAAATAACAACCACGTCAAACTTGTAAACAAATACACTTAGTAGACAAGTACAGTGTTCCACCCAACATCAGAATATACATTCTTCTCAGCTTCACAAGGTATATTCTCTAAAATAGACCACATAGTAGCCCATAGAAATGCTTAAGAACATGCAAAAGAATTGAAATTATCCCATGAATATTATCTGGTCATTGTGCCATGAAGCGAGAAATTAATGACAAAAGAGACTGCAAAAACTCTGTAAACAAATGGAAATTAAATAATACACTCCTGAACAATCAATCAGTGGGTCACAGAGAAAATTAAAGAAGAAATTAAACAATATTTACAAGCAAACTAAAATGCAAATACAACTTACCAGAACCTGTAGGATGCAATGAAAGCAGTCCTGAGAGGAAAATTTACTGCCTTTTACTAATACATTATTAATGTGCCCCAGAATTCTAAAGATACAAATTTGTGCATGTAAAATTTCTTCTTGTCGCTTGTTACCTATCTCCCCAACACACACACATGTACACACACACACGCACACCCTAAAAAGTACTTTATTCTCTATTCCTCGGATGACTACTTACATTTTGCAATTTAGGTTCCTGGGAAGGATTTTTATTTGATAACTTTTGATCAGTATAAAAAGATATTTCCCCTTAAAATTTTGAAGAAAAACTTGTTCATATGTGCAAAACTTGAGTATGTGTATATAAATCCAAAGTTATTAAATGTATTTATGCCTGCATACATATATCACTACCAATTTATTTTTGACTATTACATTCTCATCTAGGAAGTTTACTTTCAGCTCACTGTAATATTATTTATTTTCACTTTGGACCTTTTTGTATATATGGCAATCCTATTCCCAGAATCTCTGTCCCGGTTCTGAATGTATTTTAAGTATCAATACATTCAAAAATCACAGAAGGCACAGCTTTTTGTGCTATATAAGGCCACATTTGGTCAAAAGACAACTTCCATAATGAAAGAGGCCACTGTGAATGTATTCTGAGAAAAATATGTTCATAATGCAGTCGACAAAAATAAAAAGCTGAAAACTAAGATAAAGAGGAATTCATTACTTCATAGAAAAGGCAGACAAAGCAAGAGCAAGTTGACAGAATACATGAATAAGCAATTTGTACAAGAGTAAATCTCAATGAATAATAAACGAGGAAAATATATTTAGATATAACGCAGAATAGAATGCAAAATAAAATAACAATGTTTTATATTTCTACCTGGCAAAATCTGCCAGATCAACGTAAAATGGGGATCTGGAGGAATCTAATGATACACCTTGTACATATGAATTCAAATTAGTAACTGGATCTGAATAATATACTGTAGACCCTGAAGCCACAGATGAGTGAACAAATCTTATTGTACTCTTTCTGGCAATTAATTTGTTAGTTTTCCACTGACGTTTGATGAGAAATAGAATTTAGTTTTTAAGTGGAATTTATTTGTTGAATAACAAGTTTCACCAAATTACTGCATTATCAATGAAAAGGAAAAAAATGTAACTTTTTAAAACAAAATGGATTCAAGCTTCTTCAATTCGAGAGAAGTAGAATAATACACTTCTGAAATTAGATTACCTTTTATTTAGTCAAACCTCAAAGTGGAAAAATGTAAAAATCATCATTATGCATAATTCCTATAGTTTCTTTTCATTCTACAGCCTGCTGTAGAAAAACACTATAACAAATAATTTAGTTTTATTTTTTTCAATAGGAAAAAACTACCTCTAAATTACTAGGACAGTGAGAGACAAGTAATTAGAACACAGAATAAAAAAGAAGAAATGAAAGGTAAAGCTACTGGAGAGGGAAAATACTTCAAATGATTGAAAAGTTTACTACAAAAACTTATGAATGAACACAGCATTCCCAATCAAGATGTGACAGATAAATTTAGCATACTATTAATATTCAAATTTAATATTTGCTGCATTGTCTAGAAGACTAATGGTAAACCTTTTAGAGACTGAGAGCTCAAATTGGAACCCAAAACCCACTTACATATTACAAAATGCCAACATAGTTATTAAATCTGAATATTGAGGTTTTAGTTTAGGAAAAAGTCAGCTCACACGTTGAATTCTTTTGTCTAAAAAGAAACACAATGACCGAGATTTCAATGTCATGAACAACCTTATATTGAAAGGGAAATGTTAGCACTTGGTGTGGTTTTTTGCACAATGAGTATGATCTTAGCTGTGCCAATAATTTGTCAAACTTTGGAGCAAAGTGGCTCATGTGCTCACAGAGGGGGCTCTGTGTGCCCTCTATGGCATGTCTGCCACGGATTTGCCACTACTGGTCTAGAATTAGGGAGACTTCGTTCATAATAGGGAATAATTATAAACATGTTTCTGGTCATTTCTTCTTAACTCTAAGAATCAATCATATATACAAATTATTAAAAGCCTATTAATTAAATATTGATGTATTCGGCTTAACAGTTACACATTGCTAAGGATGCCATATGGCTTATCCTTTAAAGAACTGGATTACATTACATAAATAAAGGATCAAATAATTTAGAAAATTTTATATTGTGGTGATTATAATCTATCATTTTGTCTTCTCATTTCTTAAGTACTTCACTGTTAGCGTTCTGTCTTGACCATCAATTTTCTCTTATATAAATAAAATTTTTGAGTGTAATTTGGATCCTTCTAACCAGAGACGCATTCCTTCCCATGATATACAGTCATTTTTTTCTGGAGTTGTAGGTTTAAGATCCTGCATAAAATACATGTACATCTCAGGGGTAGTATGAACTAGGCTCCAGAGATCTGTAATAAAGTAATAAAGTGAATCATAGAAATATCTTGGGTTTCTTCTGCACATGAGAGTTATGCTTACAACATGCTGTAGTCTAAGTGTACAGTAGTATTATGTCTAAAACATTGTTCACACATTAATTATAAAGTACTTTATAAAAGTTCCAATGATCATCCTAAGATGAATTTAATTACAATCTTGTTAATGAGAATTCTTGCATCACTGTTGACTGTTACTAACTGATCAAAAAGGTGGTTGCCAAGGTCTGGATATGTAGAAATTTCATAAAATGAGGCAAAAAATGAAGATTTCTGCATCATTCAACGTCTCTCTTTGTACACATACAAAAATTTCTCTGAGGCAGGAGTTACTTTTTGATAACATTTTCCCCACACTGAAACCTCTAACAAAATTAGAGTCAATTTTGTCAAACACTACTGTACTTTTATCAACTAAATCTATGGAATGTGCTAGATCCTTGATTGTCATTCAACAATGACCACAGAATCTTTACCAGGACCAGATTCCACTGCAAACAAACTTTCTTTACTCATAAAAAGCAAGTGGTCATCCATCAAAGTTTCCCTGTGATTCATTCATAATCTCAGGCTTCGTTTCTAATCCTAGTTCTTTCAATAGGTCCACCATTATCTCTGCATCTAGTTACCTTTCTAACCGCCTTCTGTTTTTCTTTTTGCAGTAGTGACGCTGGTACCAACAGCACGTACTGTAGCGCAGAGCTGCATGCCAGCCCTGCAGTGGCATCTTGGACCACTCCAAGTCATCCGTCAGGATGCTTTCGACTTCTCTCCACCCTGTTTATGTTATCATTTTTCTCCTATGAATCATAAGTATTCCTAAGAATATCAACCCTTTCCAGAAAGCTTTGAGTTAAATTTTGCACAAATCCATCAGAGAAATCACAATATATGGCAGCTATAGATTTACAAAATTGATTTCTTAGAAAAATAACACTTAAAGGTTGAAATTATTCGTTGATGTGTGAACTGCAGTATGGGTATTGTATTAGGAATAAAAATACTAATAATCCTGTTTTACATTTTCATCAGTTTTTTACTGGCCAGGTTCAATGTCAAGAAGCAAAACTGTTTTGAAAAGAAAAATGTTTGAGCAGTAAGACTGGAGTGGTTTTAAAGTATTCAGTAAGCCATGTTGTGAAAGTATGTATTTTTTCAGGTCTTTTGTTCCATTTATAGAGCATGCACACAGGAGATTTGATATAATTCATAAAGGTGTTAGGGTTTTGTAAAAGGGGAAAAAGCATTGGCTTTAATTTAAGACACGTGCTAGCTTAGCCCCTAACAAGAGCAAGGCTGCATCACAACTGACCTCTCTGTGAAAGCCATGGATGGCAGCTTCTTGCAGAAGCCTGATCCATCAACCCCCAAATTCTCTGGATAGCCATGCACATTGATCCATTCTGTTGAATCTTCCAGGTAACTTGCTGCATCTTCTAGATTAGTACTTAGTGCTTTCCTTTGTACTTTCCTGTCGTGGACAGGGCTTCTCTGCTTAAAGCTCATGAACCAACCTCTGCTACCCTCAGACTTTCATTCTGCATCTTTCTCACCTGTCACAATCTTCTTAGAACCAAAGAAAGTTAAGGTATTGCTCTAGATTAGACTTTGGCTAAACATTAGAAAGTTGTACATGGTTTAAGCTTCTATCTAGACCACTAAAATATTCTCTATGTCAACTGTAAAGCTATTTCACTTTATTATGATTTGTGTGTTCACTTTGGTAGCATTTTTTTTCAAGAACTATCCTATTATGTGTTCTATTTGGCTGTTTCATGCAACAGGGCTGGCTTTCAACCTACCTTGGATCACAACATGCCTTTCTTACTAAAATTAATAAGTTTTAGCTTTTGATTACAAGTTAGGAGGTAGGTGACTTTTTTTTTCACTTATATTCTCTCAGCTTTCTGTGGAATTAATTGGCTTAATTTCAATAATGCACTTAGAGAATGGAGAAGACCAAGAAGAGAAAGGGAGATGGAGTTGGATCTGTTAGTGGAGCAGCCAGAATACATATGATTCTCAATAAAGTTCATGGTCTGACATGGATAGATTTGGTGGCTCCCCAAAACGATTGCAAAAATAACATCAAAGATCACTCATCACAGTAAGACATAATAATAATGAAAAATTTTGAAATATTTTGAGAATTAACAAAATATGATGCAAAGACATAAAGTGAGGCCATGCTGTGGAAAAAATAGTACTCATAGAGTAATGCAAGCAAGTTACAATTTATAAAAAAAAAATAGCTAGTAAGTACCATAAAATCAGATACACTTGTCATTGAAAAATATTACTAGTCAAGATTGCCAAAAACAGAAGAAACAATAATTTTTCCATCACTATTCAAAATACTGTGTTTCTATGGTATATAACGCTGAATTAACTTTCTCTCCATCTTTGTTCAATTGTTTTGTTGTTTTTTGTGCTGTGCAGTAGTTGTATTTACCTTTGTAAAGACAGAGTAAGGTCTACTAATTCCAAGAAATCATAGATAGTCATCAAATGCATTTAGTTTTCAAAAATTCCTGGTAAAACTTAAGCCTTTAAAAATAATTACACTTTACAGAGCCCTTAAAAATCCTAATATTTAATTCATGAATGTGTGAATGCTTTGAGTTTTCTGACCAAATAATTTAATATGCAAAACCGCTTAGTGTTTCCTCCTCTGACTCAAGAAGTTTTTTTGCTGCTAATAAAAGTAACCATTTTCACTTCTCAGTGTGTAAAATCTCTGCCGCCTGTCCGGTTCTACTCCTTTACACTCATCACCACAGCCACAGTGCAAGTAGGTGTTGTCCTCTGCACTTCATAGAGAAGGGTCAGAGGTGTTATAACATAGTCGCTGAAGTAAAAAGAGACAAAATTGAGAATTCATATCTGTGTCTTATAGTTTTTAAAATGAAGTAGATTTACTCATTTAAGTGCAGTATGCAGTTTTAGAAATTTTATATATATGCATATATATTTATCTTATATATATATTTAGAAATTTTATATATGTTTATTTTATATATACATTTAGAAATTATATAGAGAGATTATATATATCTTATATATATATTTAGAAATTTATGTTATATATATTTAGATATTTTATATGTATATTTATTTTACATATACATTTAGAAATTATATATACACATTATAAATTATATAAAATATATGAATTATATATTTGTTTATTTATATATTTATATGTATTTATATATATTCATATATTTACATATAATATATTATAGATTATAGATATTTATACATTTATATATTAATATAATTTTTAAATATTATATTTATGTATATTTTTATATTTTATATGTATTTATATATTTATATGTATTTATATATAATATATATTATATGTTTATATGTGTTTATATATAGTTTTATATATATATTTGGTACCAGGGATTGAATTCACAACCTCACACTTGCCAGCAGGCACTTACACCACTGAGCTAAATCTCCAGTGCTGATAACTACATACTTTAACACTCACTGTGAAAGGGGCAAGGTAGTTTCACTGTTTTACAATTTTCCACTAAAATTAATAAGTAAATAAATGAAATGCTTCTGGTCTCTCTGCTGATCATTGCCTCTCCCAAACTCAGTCCCTCTGCAGCCTCCTGTCTTCTTTCTGTCACTGTAAGTCTGCTCCAGAAGTTCATGTGAATGAATCATTCCATGCGTATGCAGTCTTTTGGGTTTATTTTCACTTACAGTGACTCAAGGTTTAGTCATATTTTTGTGAACGTTAACACCTTCCATTTCATTTTTGAGTAATGTAACATAATAGCAATATGCCACAATTTCTTTGCTGATTTACTTGTTAATGGGTGTTTGGATTCGTTTCAATTTATCTTTATTATAAATGATTCTGCTGTAAATATTTATATAGCAGACAAATGTTTTATTTCCCTGTACAAAATAAGTAGGAGTGAGATGATTGGTTGTTATAAGTTTATATTTAACTTTATAAAAATATTGTTATACCATTTTACAAGGTGGATATGACAGCATTTCCACAAGCATTATAGAGTTTTGGTTTCACCACATTCTGACCAAAATATGATATTACCAGCTCTTTAATTCTAGCTATTTTGGTTATTGTGAAATGCTACGTCAGAGTGGTTTTTAAAAGATATTTGTAATTCCTTGATTCCTAGTGATAGCATCATTTATATGTCTTCTTCTGTCAAGTGACTCTTCAAATGTTTTATCCAGTTTAATTGAATTGTTTAGAATAAGATCATTAACGATTTTAAATACACTCTAGTTGAATATTTGAATTGTTGAGATCCACATTTCTAATGTCATATAGCTTATTAAGTCCCTACAGAATGCCTTACTCTAACAATACAGCTTATATCTCTGTTGAAATGAAGATCCTCATCCTCAGGGTTATAGAAAAATACCTTAAAAAACCAAATGGCAGCCTAAGGAGCACAAATGAGGTCAGTAACCCTGACAATGCATGGAGAAGCACTGTTTCATGTTCAAGTACAACTAGCACCAGGGGGATAACATCAGGTTAAAATGATCCATCACATACTTGTCTACTGTAGATTTGTATTTTAGCATAATAGTAGTCACCTGTGGATCTCAGTAGCTGCCTCAGGAGGATACAGTAAACAATCTTCACATTTATCCATTTGGTTAAGATGAACAGCAAGGTGTGTGCACATGTGCAAAAGTGTCAAACTGGGATTGTTACCTAGAAAATTATTCTGTAAACCTATATTTTATCATAAATGGAATGTGGGTATGACTCATGGTACCTACTTCTGGGAAAAGCAAAAGCTCATCTGTCTGTTTTTCCACTTGGCAGGCAAATAGCAAGGTGTGTTCAGGAGATCCTAAGCAGCAACAGGAAAGTTTTATCCATGAGATGTTTATTTATAAATTTCTGTGCATTTAGAATTTTTTAAGTAGCCCAGTTCAGTACAATAGCACATGATAAACCATATTTACATGTCTCAGAGGCAATCAAAACTGAATCATTAGATAACTCATGCATATATGATGATGATAGTAACTGACTTTGATGTTGACCTTGAGAGTCAATGTTCCTGTATCAATGTAATAGAGCAAGAGTTGAATGATACAGGCATGGGAAATGCAGACTACCTTGATTCAAATAACAAAGAAAACAGCAATATGAATGCATATTTGACTAGTAGAAATGGTACAAACCGGTCACAAAAACAACTGCAATGATCCATTGTTAGAACTAGGTTCAAAAACAGAGTGAGAATATTATAGGGGTGAGGTCTATTGAAAACAATACCAGTACTGCCATTCCATGTTGGAAATTGTAACAGACAAAATTCTATAAGATATTGAAATGAAGGTACACAAATGTGAAATTGTGAGGTACACAAATGGTGAAATAGAAGTGATACATTCTGTATGCACCAGTAGCCATACTAAAAGATGTATTTATTATGATACCTCACTAGCTGAACTGAAATCATTCATGGGTCTGCTGTACTGAGCAGGGCTTTCCATTGGTAAATGCTGGAATGTAAAATACCTATGGAAAAACAAGGGTGTGAATTGAGATTTGTAGAATAACCATGACACTGAGGATATTTAGTTTCCTTCAAAATTGTTTGAAATTTGATAACAAAACCATATTGAAAATAAAAAGGAACTAAAATCTGGCTGAGAGATTTGAAGGTAATTATCAAGCAGTTTGTACACTATCTGCATACACAATTAATAATAAACATACAGCAGCATTTCATGGTCACCATAGCTTCAGGCAATATATTCTCCAAAAATCTTCAAACATAATGTAAAAATAAGTGCCCTTATAGATCCAAAGACTTGTTATACTTTCAATTTAGACATTTATGCTAGAATTCAGCTACAAGGCTCTTCTTTGTATAGCAATAAATAAAATGATGTTGTGAACAAACTTCTTGTTCCCATCTCTCAAACTAACAAGAATGCAATATTTAAAATTGGTTAACCAGTTTTGAACTGATGCTATATTTTCTAACAAGACTCAAGTTGACAAACATGAGAATTGCACTTAGGGAGAAAGCAAAAATTCCAAAGGAAATATATTGAAGTTTCAAAACAGAGAATTGTATAGTAAAATGTTTGTATTTCAAATAGATACAACATTGTCCTCATTAATGGTAAAGAAAAACACACTGGTACTGCTAATGCCAACACTGAACCATGATGGAAATATTTTATTTTATTTTATTTTATTTTAAAGAGGAAAAACAACAAAAACAATGATAAAGAATTTCAGAACAGGATAATAGGAGATGAACAATGGTTAATATATTGTGTGCAGTTATCTTCAAAGTAACTGCTCAAATAAGATATAGGCATGAAAAATTGATCAAGCAATATAAGCACAAACCATTCTGTTTTAAAGAACTGATAGAAATTAGTAGTTTAATTATCTTATCTATCTTGTGTGTGTGTGTGTGTGTGTGTATATATATATAATTTTTTACTTTTCCTTTTCTTCTTTTCTCTTTCCCCTATCCAAATTGTTCTTTCCTTTTGAGTAGTCTCTTCTCCTTTCACAATGTCTGTTGAAAAGTGTGGATCTTATTTTCTCTTTAATTTTCTTATACTAGGGTGATAATACAATATTTAAACACATGAGCCTCATGTGTTTCACATATGAGTATGGTCTCATGTTGCATCTATTTACATTTTAAAATCTTGAGTTTATACTTTATATCTGGGCAGTATTCTATTGCATAAAAATATCACACCTTTTTTTATTCATTCCTCATTTGATGGGCACTTGGGTTGTTTCTAACATTTAGCTATTATAAATTGTGCTACCATAAATATGGGTGCACATGTATATCTGTGGTATGAGTTTTTTATTCTTCTGGGAAAATACTCAGAATGGAAATAGCTGGGTGAAATGGGACCCTTAATCCTAGATTTTTGAGAAATCGCTACATTGATTTCCACAGTTGTTGTATCAGTATACATTTCCACAGAGAATGGATAAAGGTTCCTTTTCCCCCACAGCCCCACCAGCACTTGTAATTGTTTGATTTCTTGGCTCAGTCCCCAGTTCTCTGGAACTAGTATGTGATGAATTTATTACCCTATAGCTTCTCAGTGTTGTTGCAGAAGGGAAAACAACTGATTACAACAGATATGACATCCTAGCTAAAGTAGTATAATTAGCTATAACAATAGCATCAAGCACAGATGAGCAACTAATAAACTGTGTTAACTATTAATTTTGTAAGTTAAGTCATAGGAGCAGAATCTATAAATATATAACAGAGCTGATGGTAAAGTGGGAGTTTGTATGTGAAGTTTTTCCCCTTGGCAGAATGGTTTTAACCTGTGGTGTGGAGATGTAAGAAATGTAGTGGATAAAACAAAGATAACTGAAAGAAAGTAGCAGCTAGGCTGGAGACAAAAGGTGATTATGCAAACTTTGAGAAGCTAGGAGAGAGAGCAGAAGCGAAGAATGGAGTAAGCAAGGGGTTATCTGAACTTGGTCTCTGGGTTTGGGGGATGGAATTAGTTTCTGTGGCTGGAGTTCTTCCCAGTCATTTAGAAAAGAGAGAAAAAAGAAAAAAGAAAGAAAGAAAGAAGAAAAGAGAAAGAAAAAAATAAAAACAAACAAAACAAAAACAGGTAGAACTGGGGCGGCTCCAACCACCTGCTTCTGTTCTGTGTGTCTTTGTCCTAGATGGGACCCTATGGGGTTGTTGGTGTTCCCTGTGGTTTCTGGGCCTTCTCAAGTGGTTCACCTGAGTCTTGGCAGCAGCACGAGAAGGGGTCATTTTCTGGACCTTCAGGTGTGGTTCACCTGAGTGGAACGGGGGGTAATGCCGATGGGAGGGGCCCATGCAGCTCACCGGGGTTATAGCAGAGGAAAAGACAGTGGGAGGAGCTGCCTTCTATGTTACTCACCTGCGTTCCTACTTTCCAAGGAATGAGCACACAGGTGTGCCACCATTTATTTAGTACACACCTTTAAGGATGCGCTACCACTTTTAGAACCACCAAAGCCTGAAACTCATGATGGAAGTATTGGCAGAGAAACCTCAACAAAACGGAAGCCTGAGATGGTAACTTTCTACAACAAAAACCACACGCAGGATAGATGTTATACACCAGCAATGATATCACTCAAAATGCAAAATTTTGTGCCTGGCAGGTGTGAGATTGGTACCCCCCCCAAAGCAAAATGTTGGCCCATGGTTGCATTTTACTGAAATCTAAATGTGTGACATAAATAGTTTGATAGTTCACAAGTTATTAAAAAAGGAAAATATCACAGAGAAATTTTAAATTTTCTTCAAAGATCGAAACCAGAACTCAAAGGTGATACAGCAAAGAAAAATATATGTTTCTGGCCAGGATACTATGCAAAAAATTGTGGAGCACACTGGTAAGATGACAGGTGAACAGGCAGTCACAGAATCATGACGACCTACTATGACAAAAGAAAGCTAAAAAGATGGCAACTGTGCCCTCCAAAAAGGTACAGGAAACACCAAACACAGGCTATCAGTGTAAGCAATATGTGTGTCCAAAACAGAAATGTGCAATTTTCATGTGTGAAGACGGCCTTAGATGTCACACTTACAGCAAAGATTGTTTCTGTGGTAATATTTTATTTGCGCTTACACTGCAGTTCACATAGGTTTTTATTTCTGATGTTTCAGGTTTTGTAACCAAGTACACAGCTGATGTAAAAATGTTGATTTTTTAAAAATGCACAATATATATTAAGAATGCACTATTTTATTTTATGGATATTTTATATTCCTGTTAAGTATACATTGTATAATATAATAGCCTCCTGACAAAACAACAATTCCACCAAGATATCAAATACATCCTGCAAAAAGACCAGGAAAGCAAACACATATTCTGCCAGTGTAAGTTATTTCTGTGTATATAATATGCTATTATCATGTATGAAGACTGTCTTACATATGATAGCTCAAGAAAGATTTTTTTTTGTAGAGTTCTATTGATATTTTCATTGTATGTCATATAAGAATGTATTTGTTATTTTTAGACTTTATGTACCAAAAAAAAGAGTCAAGTTTGAAATTTTGATGCTATTTTATAAACACTCCATGTATAATAAAATTCGATAGTTTAGTTACTGATAGTTTTCCTGTTAAGCATTATTGTTTAAAATATTAACAATCATAATATTAAAATTAATAATTCATGCATAGAAATATTCTAAGCGATAAATGTAGGTATTATACACCACAGTTTGTGAACTTTGGGACAAAATTGGCATTATGCCCCATAAGCTAGTAAAAGAGAGCAAGTAGAAAAGAAAAGGAAGGTGGAGAAATGGAAGAAAGGAGAGGAAAAAAGAAAGGAGGAAGAGGAGACATCACTGAAAACAGGGGGAAAAAACAAAAATGCATAAAAATATGAGAAGTCCACAGTTTAGTTTCACTTAAAGGAGCATCCAAAATTTGCAAAAGTCTTCTAAGGAATTCAGATATAAATACTTTTAAAAGACACTGACCTTTGTACCTCTACAGCATAGAGGTCTGTTTTCTTTTTTTTGCCCCCAGTACGAGTACTGGGGATGGAACCCAGAAGCCTGAGACCTTGAGTATGCTGGGTAAGTACTCTCCCGTTGATTTTCATCATCAGGAACATATACATGGGTGCTATACTGTCTTTCTCCTGTACAGTCTGTACAAACTCTTCTTTGACTGAAAGCACAATTATGCCATTGTCATCTAACCTGTCTTTTTCTGTCTTCACATTTGCACTCGAATGATTTTTAAGTCACATTTACAGCAAATCAAGGAATGTCCTCCACAGAGCTGCAATCCTTTTTGGCTACTGTGAATCGCACCTGTCAGAGGGTTGGCTCCAAGATCCAGCTGCCAGTATTCTGTTTCTTATGTATTATCTCTAGTTCAAATCTCCGATTCTTTGTCTTTTTTTTTCTATATTTTCAAAATATTGCAGTATTAGTTTCTGGCCATCACATGAATAGCATCTTATAGCGGCAACTATTTAATGCTGAAGACATGAGCAGACCTTGAATCTTGCCCTATCTCTATCACAAAATCCTTTCAGAAAAAAATTATGTCATCTGACATCTATAAATTGCTTCAAAAATTAGAAAAGACTTCATGCATAGCTTCTGTGTTTTTGCCTGTAGAGGACAAAGGAAGCTTTACCCAATTTTAAGTGTGACAAATGTGGATGGGAGATATTAAATTGTATATGTGATAGAAATCAAGCAACATGTGAAAGATTCAAGAGAAAGAAAAAAAAAGAGTGTCCAAAGCCAGTTTAAGTGTTTTACTTCCCACTGTAATGGAATATAACGAGAATATTATTAACACTGAAACAACTTGAAATATGAACAGACCAAACTTGACCTGAAGTACACAAACTAAATAAATAACTAGATTTGGAATGTAGATACACATAGATAGTATAAAACTGTATACCTCTAAAATTAAGAGATCACCTTACTAAACTAAAAGAGACAATATTCCAACAGGAAATATCTAAAAGATTTGCATTTAATTTATAAGTGACTGAAGTATTTTCCATTTCAATTTACCTTTTTTTTTTTTTTTTTTTTTTGTACATGGGATCAAACTCATGACCTCACACTTGCCAGGCAGGCGCTTATGCCACTGAGCTAAATCCCCAGCCTCCAACTCAATTTAATATAATTATCGATACAATAAAAGAAGAGGTAATTCTTCTTCCATGAGATTACAATCAATACAAATATTAATTTGCTTCACCTTGTTTTACTATGACAGACTTTACATAAATGTTCCAGGAAACTGGTCCCATAGTCTTGGATTCCCATAGTCTTGGATTCCAATTTTGTGTTCAATTTTTCATCAGTCCACAAGAATTTACAAAACACAAATTATTCTTTCTATAACTTCTCACCATTTTTCTCATTCCTTTTTTGCTGTTCCCCTCCATGCTATCTATATTTCCAAACTTAATATCTTTTTCATTTTTGTTTTTATTTAGGTTCATATTTGCTGCTGATGGGAATTGTACTAGTGCACCCAGCAGCCATAACAAAATACCATGGATTGCTTCATTTAAAGATTCATTTCTTACAGTTCTGGACAGAGAGTAAAGTGGTAGAATGCCAAAAGCTGGGTGCTGGATTATTTGTTTCCTACTCAAAAAATATTGCCTTGTTTTCAAAAGGACAATTTCTACATTCTTACTGTGAACAGGTAGGCAAAAGTGGAGATCTTTTCTTTCTTCTTTGAAAACACCATTAATCCCAACATTCTAAGCAATCAGCCTGGATTATATGCTGATAGCCTGCCTTTGAGTATCACACATTGGTGTTTCGGAATTCAACATGATATAAACATCCAATCTATAATATAAATGGAACATGGTTCTGAAAAATTCTCCATATATCATACTTTACTTTGGCTCAATAATTTCATCATAGGGATGCTAGAATTCCAGCAATGTCACCATATCATATGTACAGTCATCATTTACAGCTGTTTCCTTATTTCAAGATGTTTTTGGTCTTTTGTGGTACTGGGGATTGAACCTAGGGTCTTTGCCCTGAGCTACACTCCTGGCCCTTGTTTCATTCTTTATTTTTGAGACAAGATCATGCTACTTGACCTTGCTATTTACCTCTCAGCCTCCCATAGTGCTGGTATATGAACTTGTGCCACCCATACCACACCTCCTGTTCTCACATTTCCTATGGAGTCCATTTGAATTCTTGATAAACTTCATGACACGGGATACATTATTGTGTTCATTTTCAAATGTATCTGGTATGGAAATATCTAGTACCTTTCCCAACTTCATGAACTGTCTATCAGAAATTTTTCTAAGATCACCTATAACCCCAGTGTTAATGCTTCTTCTAGTACACACTAATATACAGTATGTCTATAAATTCTATCTGTGGTCTGATTGCTTTAACATTTTAAGATACATATTAATTTATCAACAAATAGAATGCTAGTATCTCTAGATTGCAGAAAATTTCCTTCAGTACGAATGTGATAAATCATTGCCAAATTTTACCTAAACAAGTTAAAATCTAGGTTTAACTCATTTGAAAGGGGGAAGGAGAGTAAGTGAAGGCGGTATAAAAAGAATTGAGATGTATTATGTCTATGTACCAACTCCTCATGATGTATGTGATCACTGTGTACTGCAAACATATACTAGTAAAACTGATTCTTTTAATAAATATTATGTCTAAATTGCTACTAAAAAATCTAAGATTATTTTCTAGCTTAACACTTTTTAACATATACTCTTTCCTTTCCTTGTATTTGCATATTCATAGTTAAAGTAAGAACATTATTTAGAAACTGCATTTTCCTTCTCCAGTTTGGTAATATATCCCTTTAATAAACACATCACTACCTTTTTTCAGTAAACCAGTTTAGGTAAAATAATGAACTTTCCAAAGCTTCAAAAGCAAATTCACTTCAAATCACATTGACCACAGTTTGGTTCTCATTAGCTGAACTTTTCTTGATTCATGCTGATTAAATGAATATAGGATTATGGGCTCAGAAAGTCAATAAAGAAAGCTTTAACTTGAGTCCTTTGATAAATTTGTGAGTTAATAGGAATTATAATTAATGCAATATTACCACCAGTATAATTGCTATTTATCATATTAAATAAGAATTAATATGTTAACTTATCTACAGGATCATAGCTATAAAAATAAATACAGGCAACACCAGGACTTCATTTTTTTCCATGAGTTTCCATGACATTAATTTCAGTAAACTATTCTTGGCTGCCCTTATGTACATACTGGTTGCTCATAATGGTGTATGGCATTTCAATTTCAAACCTGCCCTCCATAAACAGGATGAAGAATTACTGCACTCATGTGTAAACTGCCTTGTGACTTAATGTTTATCTACTATAATCAATAACACATTCAAAACGAATGAAAGTGCATGAAAAGCGAAACAATTTTATTTCACAGAACAAAGAAATTTTTTGTGCTTTTCTGGAGTCAAAAGATTATTAAAACAGTAAGTGCCCGAAGGTAAACTTCATCATATAAAAGCTGTAATGCAAATTAAGCAGTAAAACATCAAAGAATCTGCTAAGTTTCTAAAGGTGATTTTGTTTATGCATTTATTGATTTCATCGGGTGTATAATCTGCTTTATCTCTTCTATTTATCAGCTCTGACACCTTCTCTAAACTCTCAAATAATGTAATAAGCATTATCTAGGAAAATACATTATGCTAAAAAAATAGTATCGCCTGTGTAAGCAAGCTACTTGAAAATTTGAACCATCTAAATACACTTCAAAATGCCACAGGTTAACTAAGATGAGAAAAAGAATACACTCATTGAAATATAAAACTTAGACTAATTATTTTTAAATAAATTCTAAAGGAAATTTTCATTTTTCAGTGATATAAGTTTAAAGTGCAACTTCTATGTCCAGAAAACTGCTCTGTTCTTCAAAGCCATTTTTCTCAGCCTTTCAAGCCAACTTTTCTTAGTATTTATTAATTATCCTCTTCAAAGGGACACTATGTATGAACAGAGTAACATATCTCATACATTATCTTTAGTAATAAAATTGATTAATTATTATATTAAGGGGAAAAAACAGATAAGCAATTTATGCAAAGTGCTTTTTTTTTTTTTTGTACTGGGGATCGAACTCACGACCTTGCGCTTGCCAGGCAGGCACTTATACCATTAGCTAAATCCCCAGCTGCGAAGTGCTATTTTGCAGCCCACAACCCAGATATATTTAGGACCCAGCTTTAGACAGATCTTGTAATGGCAGTGACTACTCAGCCATTCTAATAAAGGGAATTAATGACAACGATAATTCTCAGGGATGCTGTCGGAGGTAAAATAAACCAAGCACAGAAAAACAAGTACCAGACAATCTCACTTGTACATGAAATCCAAAAATTTTGAGCTCATCAAAGGAGATGGTGAAATAGTGATCTCCAGAAGCAATGAGAGATAGGGAACGGATGGACAGTTGTTGGTCAAAACACGGAAAGCTTCAGCGTGAGGAGACACAAGCACCAGGATTTCTTTCACAGCAACGTGACTTGCTATTAGCCAATAATGATAAATGTGTATTTCAAAATAACTGAGAGTAAATGTGTTATGTCATGTTAAGCAACTTGATTGAATCATCGCACGTTGTTCCTATAAAGTAAATAATCCCTTTGGACTCCATGGATATATACTCTAGGGACGATCGATTACAAAGACTATGATGAAGGGAATAAGAGAAGAAATTCATTTGAGTGCTCTTGTGCATATTTAAGTCAGTTGAAGTCCTTCTTTTTAAAATTATTTTTGGTCCAGGTCTTGGCCTTTTCCACTCTGCTGTCTCTTCCATGTCTCCTCTTCCCTTCCCAACTATCACAACTCTATTATTCTAGTTTGCTCTCTAAATTACTTCTATTTCACATTTTTTTGTCTATTACTTGATGGGCCTAAAAGTCACTTCTATGATTTGCTCTAATTAAAAAGCTTTTCACCGTAAAGGAAAAAAAAAAAACAACCGAAATTGATCTTCCCCTGTTCCTCTTCTGGAACCTCAGAACCCCTGGCTCATTTGCCTTCAACACTTTCCCTCTGTTCCCTTTTCTATATATTTCTTTCTTTCCTGATGTATAACTCTTCTTTCTCTTTTGCCTTCATCTTCATTTCTTCTCGTTAGTTTTTGCCTACATTCTTGTGACATCACTGTATTTTTTTCTTCCTCTTTAAAAGCCTGTCTCTTTCTGCAACACAGAGCTGTGAAGTCTCTGGTTAATCTTAGAACATTTTTCATTGCTTACAAAACTCTTTAAGCTTTTCACATTACTGTATAAGGAATCATACAAAAAATCTTTCCTATTGTTGAAACTCTTTACATAAAACATTTTAAAGCTTTAAAATGAGATGGAAAAGGATAAAGCCCAGATTTTTTTAAAGTAAAAATTAAAACGTGACCAGAATAGAAGCAAATAGGAAGTGAACTTCTCAGAGAACACAGGATTTGCCATGAGATGATCTAATGGGATCTACTGGAACCTTGTGCTGAATTTCAAACTGTGGCTTCACTTTTCTAGCATGTAAACTTCAGTTATATCATTCATTAAATGAGAATAATAAAAATCTTAGGTTAGATAAAATCATCAATAGAAAGTATTTATCACATGTGACACTTAATGAAGCTTGGTTTTACTTATGACCACAATAAAAATAACTCAAGGTATTGAGACCTTCCTTCATCCTACTCCTAGGAAAATAGATGCTGTTCTTAATTGAGCTATCTACTTTAACACTAAATAATATTCACCTAGTGTGTCTCATGAGCACCAAATGACTTATTGTGTGAAATATCCAAAATATAGTAAAATCTCAGTAACAAATAACCCTTTATTATTTGTAATGCTTTCTTTAATTACATAAAACAATCTACTTATGCCTTTTAATATTAGTTTCACCAACCAATCTTATTCCTTTTATTTCATTTTTTAATATCCACCCACTTTTCTATCCCAATTTTTTGTTATCTTTCTTCTAAATGTATTATTTTTCAATCTCAAAGCATACCCGTGTCCTCTAGCCTCAACAGAAACATTTTTCTTCACTCTTGTTGCTTCAGATCTTCCGTCAAACTATATTATTTTCCTTTAATTTTATACCAGATTTATTAAAAGCAATAGCCGATATAAAATGCCCCCATTTTTTCACACCGGTTGTCCTTCATGTGTACAGTGTGACATTTTCTATTTACATTTTCTATCTACATATGGAGGCTAAGCCCCCAATAGACAAGAAATTAAGAATTCTGCTTCCTCAGGTTTAGGAAGAGTAACAAGCTTACCAAATATTTTGAAATATATAGATACATTTTTATGTTTGTCATACTTTCTTTTTGGAGAAGTCAGTGTCTTGAAAGAAACTCTGAAAAATAAAAAATTTAAAATAATTTCAGTCAAAGAGCAGTGCCCTAGGTAGCCCCAAATAAACATTTCCCTACTATGGGGAATTTTTCTTCTGAGCAATGAGGAGTTATGAGAGGAACTGCAATAACTGTACAGTGTTTGGCAGCTGGAAATCAGCACAGAAAGCTATTTCAGGACTTTGAACAGTAGGTATTGCAAAATTCTGATCCATTATATAAAGGGACAATAAGGTGTGAATTTGGTGATGGAATTTTTTTCAATTATTTGAGTATCAGTGTAAGAGGGACACAAGACAGTATCAAGCTATCTGAGAATTCAGTCAAGAAAGCTGCAGTGGCTAGGACTAATCATGAAGAGTTCCAGAAGGAATTCAGACCCTGTAAGAAAGATAGCCTATGTAATACATGGTAATAGGAAAACTGACTGTCCATATCCAGAAAAGTGATCCATGTCTAGACCCATATCTCTCATCAGGTACTAAATTGAATTGAATGAACCAAAGATTTAAATGTTAAACGTGAAATTTGACTCTGCTGGAAAATAAATCAGGCAAAACTCTTGAATTCATAGGCATGGGCAAGAATTTTTTGAACAGAACCTTGGTGGCATAAGAAATGGTACCAGGAATTAACGAGTGGAATCATATTCAATTAACAAGCTTCTACACAGCAAAAGGAACAACCAATAAAATGAAAGATAAACCAACCTAATACAAAAATATTTTTTCCAGTTTGTCTTCAGAGGATTGATATCGAGACTACATAAAGAATTTAAAAAAATTAGAACCTCCCCAAAACTAAATGACCCAATCAAAACATGGGCAAATTAAAACAAAAACAAACAAAAAAACACTTCTCAGAAGAAAAAGTACCAATTGCAAATAATTACATTGAGAAATGTTCAACATTGTGGTTCTTTAGAGAAATGAAAACTAAAACAACCCTGAGATTTCATCATACCTGAGAATCAATGGCCATTGGCAAGAAATCAGTGGGAAGGGCCCTAAAGATAGGGAGAGGTGGGGAGGTAAGGGAAGAAAAACTGGTTTACAGAAAAGGGAGAGATTGTGAAGTGTTAGGCAACGTCTCTGCAAGGAGAGATGATCATCACGTACTGCAAGCATACATAAAAAGCATATTATATGTATATATGTGTGTGTGTATGTATATACATATATATGATAAGTGTCATGTAAATGTACCAACAACCCATGATGAATGCAATCATAATGTACTATAGTCATGTCTGAGTAAAAACTAAATAAAAGAGATATACTCATTTACAATAAAAGTAATCAAATGGTACAATTCATAAGAGCTAAATCTTGGAAGCAGTATATGTCCATTAACAGATTAATGGACAAAGGAAATATTTTACTTTCACACTATGGATACTTGTTTGGCATAAAGAAGGATAAACTTCAGTGATTTATAGGAAAATGGATGCACCTTGAGACCATCATATTAAATGCAATAAAGCAGACATACAAGTTTAAATATCACATGATTTCTCTGATATGAGAAACCTTAAATATGAAGAGCAAAATAAAAGATAAAAAATAGGACCTAGGAAGATAGATCTTTCTCAACTGGGAAAAGGACCAAAGATTGAAGAGACAAGAGAGATGATGGTAAAGGGAAAGACATGAAAAAAAATTCAGATGTGTTATGTGCATGTGCCAGTTTTCCAAGAGGATTGTAATCACGTAGTGAAAACTCATATTAATAATAAATAAGAACAACATAAAAGAAGGAAGGAAGGAAGGAAGGAAGGAAGGAAGGAAGGAAGGAAGGAAGGAAGGAAGAAAGGAAGGAAAGAGTTACTCAGAAAATAAAATTTCAAAACTGGTTAAGGAATTCCCTTTACTGCATTGATGAGTAACAGGCTATGCATTTTTAGTATAATATATGGCAAAGAAAGAAACACCACAGAGATTTTAAAAAGAAACAATTCCTGAATATCACACAAGTGTAGGAGTGAGTTGAATTCTTATCCACCATGCTACAGACCCACATGGCACAGCCAAAGCCCGTTCTTAGAAACTCCAGAAGAGTCAGGTCTGGATAAGGACCAAGTTCACACAATTCCTCTACACTAGCCTTGTGAATTAGCTTGTGCACAGATTCTTTCCTCTGCTTTTAAACATTGAACTCTCATTCATTCCAACATTTAAGCAATACTGAGCTTCAGAATAGTCCCTCAATAAATCATTTTTGTATTTAGCCCAAAAATATTATTTCCCATTGATCCAATCCAATCTTGCTGTCCACTCAAACCACTTGTTTGTCCATGCCTCCAAAGTTCCTGTTAGGTCACTTGCTCTCTGCAAGGCTCAAACTGTGGTCCCCTAAAAGAAACATCCATTACTTACCTCCTGGAATATTATTTTATTTGGAAAAAGGTTTTACAGTTTTATTTAAGCTAAGGATTTCAAGATTAGATCATCCTGGATTATCCAGTTGAATCCAAACTAAACAAATGTCTTTATAAGACACAGAAGAGGAAGATATGGAAGGAAGGAAAAACTCATGTGAAGAACAAAGCAGAAAGGAAAGCTACAGACACAACCCAGGAAACACCTGTATCTCTCAGAAGCTGATGGAGGCAGAGGTTATCCTTCCAGGGATGAGTCCTTTCAGAGGGAGCACCACCACAATAAACCTCCTACTCCTGGGTGCCGGAGGGTAAGGTTTAATTTCCGCTACATTAAACAGTAATTTGGGGGTATTTCTTGGCAGCCTTAGGAAGCTAATATTGACCTCCATATGGAAATGAAAAGTTTCTGTTTAATTTTGTGTCAGTTGTGGATCTCTGAAGGTGGCGTGCTCTGTCTGTTGTATTTGTCTTTCCAGTCTTTCTTACTTCGAAGGTGATACAATTAAGTCTTACAGGACACTTTATTTTGTTATTCATATGTGTCTGTAGTCCACACGATTACATCCATCATGGGGAATCGGCACATGCACATCAATGCATCATAATCTTTTTTCATACCTTTTCCCTCTCTACCATTTATCTTATAACAAATTTTTAAAACAAACAAAATGAAAACTCTTAATTATAAAGTTTATACATTGGGTAACTTAAATACCCCAAAGTTTTAATTTTAAAAGAAGACAATATAATTGAAATGTTAAAATAAAGAAATTGAAATGTTAAAGAATAATATGCCATTAGTAATGCCTACCATACAATAAAAATCACAAAATAAGTAAAGGCACAGGATGATATGTACAATACGATTAAGAATTATTGAAAAAAAAAAACAGACTCAGAAACAAAAACAATGATAGAATTAGTAAACAAAGCTTTCAAATCACTATTCGAAAGAGAACCAAGGAGCTAAAGAAAACTAGACCATTAAAGACAAGGAAATAAATTTATATAAAAGGGATACATTGGACAGCCTAGAGCTCAAAATACATTAACATAAATAAAAATTCATTGAGTGGTCTTAGCAGTTGGGACAATGAAGAAAAGTTCTGTGAATCTGAAGATACGGCATAGCTTAGCCACAAACTGAAAGAACAAAAGGAAAAGCAAAAACAAAGAAAGAAAAAAATCTTTAAAAGAAAAGAGAAAAAAACAGTGATCAAAGCACCAATTACACCTAGGACAATGTTCACTTAGGTGAAATAATGAAAAATGGAAACTCACAGTGAAAAGAGAAAGGTAAAATCTGTTGGCCAAAATATTTCCCAGTTTGATGAAAACTATAATCTCCTTTCAAGAATATTTCATATGTACTATAAATTGCTGTTTTTCAATTTCTTCAATTTCCTTATGTATGGAAATGTAGTAATGATATATTCTATAAGAAATTTTAATTAAGCAATATTTGCTTATAATTATGACATGGATGTTCGAGAAAAATATAGGAAAAAGACAATTATATTAAAATTGATGGAAAACATCCTTTTGGAATTTAGAATCAAGAAAAATGAATTTCTTCTGAAAAATGTGTATATTGCTTTTCAAAAGGATTCATTTCTGTCTCTTTCTTAAATAAATTACTCTTTATAGATGCTAATATTTTATTACTTATTAATTATCAAAACATTTTGTTGTAACACATTAATCCTTTATTAAAATTTACTTCAAATAGTTTTTTAAAATAAGTGGGTCAAAAGGTAGTGTATTAGTTTTATGTTTCGCCACAACAGAGTATCATTAATTTAGTGGCTAAGAACAGCTGCTTTCTCTGCTGCAGCACACACAGGATGAAACCAAGATGTGTGTCGGCTGAGATACTATCAGAGGATTCTGGGGGAAAACTCTGCTTCTAAATTCATGCACCTTGTTTGTGGAATCTTCTTTTGGAGCTGTCATCTAGGTACAGAGGCCGTGCTTTGGGATTCATATCACTCAAAGTCAGCAGTGCCACTTTGAATCCTTATTGTTCTTGAAATCTCTTTTATTCCTATCACATCTCTGCCTCCAGATGCACAAAATTTTTTGCTTCAAAGGGTTCATGTGATTAGATCATGTCTGCCCATATAATATAGGATAATCTCCTATCTAAAGGTCCATAATACTAATTATATCTTTAAAATCCTTTTTGTGGGGCTGGGGATTTAACTCAGAGGCATAGGTGCCTGCCTTTTAAGCACACAGTCATGAGTTCGTTCCCTGGTACTGATTTAAAAAAAAAATTTAGAATCCTTTTTTGCAATGTAATTTAACATCTTCACAGGATCCAAAGACGAGTGTGTAAGCTTTTTTTTTTTTTCAGGAGGTCATGGAGGACAGAGATATTAGTTGGCCTACAACAACTCATAAATAAATTAAAATACTAATAATTTCCTATAGTTTTCTCGAACACCCATAAGTCATAATTATAACCAAATATTGCTTAATTAAAATTTCTTATAGAATATATCATTACTACATTTCCATACGTAAGGAAAATTGAAGAAATTGAAAAAAAGACAATTTTGCCAAAAAATAAAAATGTTACCTAAGCTGATCCTTTGAAAATAACCTACTTATATTGAGGACAGGAAATCAAACTCTTTACTATTTGTTCTTATTTTTTATTCCAGAATTGAAGATATATTTTTAAAAGTTGGCCTATTTGTCAATCTGTCATGAAATGTACTTCTGCTCCAAGCCTCATGCTCCTGGGGAAATCACAAAACATCTCATTCAGCTGAAGAGGGTGAAATTTTAAGCAGTGCAATTAATATCCTCCATGTTTGCCATGGGCATGGCAGGCGGTTCCTTAGAATCTGACTCACGAATTGTGTCTAGTAGCTTACATCTGGCTTGTCCAAGTTCAGCTCACTGGGACATATTCATGGGTCCTGATAGCTGGCCACTGAGTGCACCCAGTCTGACCTGAACTTACAGAGTAGCTGCCACATTCTAACCTTCCTAAGAAATAGAATATTCATGAATGAATGGAACGTGGCACCAGGATGTCTCCCTCCTGCAGCAGCTTTATTACAACTAGCGGTCTTGAAAAGATGAAAGCAAGACCATACAAACAAAAACCTTCCTTTGAGCCTGTCAGATGTTTTGTTTAAAGATGTGAGATAAACAGGGGTTTTATGATGATTCACTTAATTTTGTCTTCATGCTATGAAAACTTAAGGATCTAGCATGCCTTAATTTTAATAGATTTTTTTAAAAAAGACTCAGAGTACACCTAGAACATGTAAAAATCACTCAGAGAAATGAGCCTCAGCCCCACGAAATTCTCTGTTCCAATTCAGAAAATGTTTCAACGTTTCCCTTAATGAGCATCTCAGCCCTGTCTTGGCAAGCTTGAGCTCTGGGTTAACATCCAGGAAACACTCTGAGATGGTCACTCCTGGACAGTACCTGACTTGAAGGCCATACTAGGCCACACACAGTATCCTCCCACTAGGACATGTGCTGTCAAACAAAGGTCCAACTCGACCTTGTGTCAGAGTGATGAAGGGGATCTTCCTGCATCATCCTCCTCGACGTGCACTTGTACGCAGACATGGCTGCTGCCTCCTACCGGACCCTGTGGTCAGATCTCCCTGCTTGCCATTGGCACTGCATGCTTGAAAGGAAGAGGACTGCAGCTCTCAGCAGTGTGGTCTTTCTCAGCTACACAAATCCTGCACTGTAACACCTTTGAATGTGGCGGACCCTCCCTTGGTTTCTTCCTGACTTTGGAAAATGATGGCAGACAGGTGCTAAAAGATCTTATTGATGAATTCTGCTACTGTTTTGGAAATATGCAATATTTAATTCCAAACATTCAATTAAAAAAATAACAATTGGGTGCTCAAGTTTTAGAGGAATGAAAACCTTTGTATAGCATTTAGGATTTCAAAAAATGAATTTATTTTTAATGGATCTTTTCTTGAAAGACAAAATAAAAAGCAATTGAAGCAATAGTCAAACTAAAACCGAACATTTATTTAATACTATGTGCCTACACCGACACACATTTTGTATAATTCTTCTTTCCTCCATCTTTAACACAATTCAACAAGATGTGTGTTATTCACATCATCACTTTACTTCTGAGGAAAACTGAAATACAGCAAGTGTGGGTCACTTGTGTGCAGGGTTTCAGAGATATGTGCTAGAGAGACTGCTTCTCAAAGAAGAGAAAGACCATGGCTTGGGCCATGACAGAAAGGATTTTGCAGGAAATGGAAAATAACATACTGAAGAACAAATAAGTAGTAAATACTTACCAAGGTGGACCAGAGATTACAACCTGGCCAGCCAGGCCCAGTGTTTACTCTAGGTGAAGCCAGGAGACAGCTCTGGAACAGAACATGAGTTGAAAGTGTCATGAGGCTAAGGGTAGGAACACTGTGCATTTTAGTCAGTGACAGGAAAGACTGCAGGAAGAGCCCAGGTGACTAAGTCACTCTCCCCCCAGAGGAGGAAGATTGCTTCTTTGCTGAGGGTCGGGCTGAACATTGGCAAGTGGTCACGAACAAGCAAAGAGGTGTCGGTCATGTGCAGCTATCCAGGGAGTGTAGCAGTACACATGCAGAGAGGCTGAGGAATGAGTAATAACATCTAGACAGGAGGAAAAGCTGGGATTCTTAGCTTCAAACAACCCCCCATCTGCTTCATCTTCTTTCTCAAAATAATCTGTTGAAAAGTACATTTTCAACTCTTTTGTTGCAAGAGAACTAAGAGATATCTGTCCAACCTGAAATGAGATTGTTTTAAAAAGAGAAAGAGAAAGGCCCTGGGTCTCAGTGTGATTAAGGCAGCAGGAATCAGAGTGAAAAAATCTCAAGGGGAAAGGCAATGAAGAGTGACCAAATAGACCGGTTCTGAGAGAAAAGTTTCACTTTCTTTTCAGTCATGAGCCAGTCTTGCAAGCATGTTTGTGAGGCTTCCAGAAGCCAAAAATGAGTTATTTATCTTATTTTTTGTACATTGCTACCAACAAAATCTATATTGCACAAAATTTTTTAATACATGAAATCTATGAAAGGTTGAAATTTCTGCCGATTTGAAAAAGTCAAGAGACAGTCAATTTATACCTTCAGTTGAATGAAGTAATACTTGTTAAAAATAAATTCCTATTTAATAAATTCCATCCAAAGAAAGTATATGCAGAATACCACCCCAGAGAAATGAAATATTTGGATGGCTATATAATACAGTATATGATACATGTCATAAAATAGAAAACTCATATAAATATGTTGCTATTATATGTAGATGATTGTGTGCATATATATACATATATATATATATATATATATATATATCAGATTACACTGCAACTAAACTTTTAAAAAATTTTTAGCAGAATTCAATTATTCATTCATATTTCCATAATGGTTAGAATTATTCCACATATCTACTGTAATATTTACCTTCCATCTGCTATTGAGAAATCTCTAAGGTGCTAACAGAAGGGACATTATCAACTTATATTTATATAGTCTACCATATAATAGGTGTTCCATGAGAAGTTATCAAAGTCATTTTATATTGATTTATGAACATTCATTTAGGGGCTTTAATGATTCATAGTTTTAAGAGGAGATAAAATAATAAGATAAAATGGACAAAAATCCACTTTAAAAGAATTGGAAGAATATGCTCAGATAATTTGGAGACTTTTTAAGTGCAATCATTGAAATAAAAATGAAAGCAATTTACATCATGCAATTATTAAATTAAGTCTTTAGTGCCTATCCTTGCTAATAAATTTAGCTGTTTGAAACTCTGCCATTTACATCGATGAGATGAACTTAATTATTTTGACTATTTTGCATGTTCTAAAATTTATTTTTTCATCTTTCAGAATTATGTCAGGACCAAAAATTTATCATCAGTATAGCCAATAAATTCAAAGAATCTTTTTTAAATGGATGAGCAGATGTGTTGTCTAGTTTCAGGTGTCTTTGGAAGACCAGAAATCAAATCATTGACTTTTCCCAATATTTTTGGGCTAAAGCCTGGCGTTAGTAGTAGAACCTGCTAACGAGCTTTGGAGAAATCAAACTCTGATCACTGGCTACAACCTCAGGATGTGAAATGGGTGGTTTCCTTCTGTGTGAGTGGCTCTTAAGGGAGGTGGTAAGTGGGAGATGGATAAAAGAGTCCATTATGAAGTGATAAACTCCCCACCCAAACTGCAAGGAAGCACATTGGCCTGGAAACCTCCATTGCTAGACAACCCTGATTGAAGACACTGAATGTCAGACAGAGTTTCTGCTTGCACTGGCAATGTGGTTCAGAGCTGCTGTCTGAAGCTGGTGCTGTTTCTTCTCATTAGACTTCCTCTGATATGACCGTTGGGATAATCGTTCTGTTGCAGTAGAGCCCCAAGGGTGTTGTATGTATACCTGACCTGCGACCGGTTTGAAAAGGTAGCACAGTACATATGGTGCACAGCATTTTCCTTGCAGAAGTTTTGTCTACAATGTGTAACCAACAACTTTAGCACCCAGAGCAAAATATTTAAGTGTTTACTCAAGTGATAACAAAATATAGTCTCATATTTCTTCATGTCAACTTTTGTTTCTTAGGTTTATGCAGAGTTTGTGGAGATGTTCAGTGTTTCAATTTTTTTTTTTAAAGGTTTTAGGAGTTTGGGGATTGTGAATAACGCATCATATAAACACATTTTGATCTGAAACTGTGCTTTTCAGATTTTAACCTTTTGTTATTTACAAATAGATTATTTTATAGAAAAGACATAACTATTAGGTTTTAATTTTTGATATAAAAAGTATAGATTTTTCACTGATACTAAAAGACATTCAAAATATCTTATACAGTGTTTCATCAACCAATTTACTACAGGATTTGAGAAACATAATTCATAGCTTTCTTAACAGAAGTTCAGGTAAATATGAATTGATACTAAAGTAGAATTCTATGTACAACTCTCATAAAAATTAAGGTGAACATGTATTTTATTTATGAGCACAATTGAGTACCTTCTTGGATTAAAAAGAAAAACTAGTGCTACAGGCCGATGATATTCAATGAGACACAAAGGAAGAAAACAAATGATGTAGTGTCTCCTGTGATTCACTGAAACACACACAGAATCCAGATTTCCTTTTCTTTACTCTGAAAGCCAACTATTGTCAAAAAAAGGATTTTTTTCAGAATCTACTTTCTATAGCATTAGCAATTCCTGATAATGTAGTCATCCTCAAGGAGAAACAAAAAGGCAGTGCCATGGCTGTCTGACAGTCTAGATTATTCTTGTCCTGTGCTCTTTGTATGTATCTGATTGTTATTTCTAAACTCCCATTTATCTTATCCTATTTTTTCTCCTATCAACAGTTGCTATCTTAAAGTCTTTTCATATTTTTGTAGAACTTAAAGTTTGTCAAGTGAAAGAAAGATAGACTTGAAATATCTTATAAAAATACATGAGCTATGAAGATTTTTAGCTGACAAGTTAAAATATTTTTAATAAAAGTATGTGGACCTGATAATCCTATTCAGAATGATTTGATGTCATCATCAAATCATAATATCAGTGATATCTTTTGGGTTATCATTAATATCACTGTTTTTTATTCAAAGCACTATACCACCACTTAATTCAGAAAGAAAATAGCTTTGTAATTTATTGAAGATTAAAAGATAAGAAATGGGTATGGGTGTTTTCATGTACATATCTGTGTGTGTCTGGGTCTGCCTTTCAGATTTAAGATTATCAAAGTCTCCTCTTCTGAATTTAATGAATTTCTATCTACATTAACACCACTATATGTGAAAAGATATGATGTTGCCATATTTACTTTTTGTCCCAGAGGATACATTTTTGTACACTTTTCTTATGTGCAGCAGCGCAGAATATCAGCTAAGCAGAAAGAATGCAAAGTTGATGAGACTTTATACCCATTGAGTGTTAAATATAAAAAGAACTAATGGAAAATCTAATGAGATATAACCTGAATTTCATCATTCCCCACAAAGATGGCTATTAAAACCCTGCTTGAATCATTCAATCGTGAAAAAATGCATTTGCATTATTTCCCAGTTTCTATTTCCAACAGTAGAAACATGATTTCCTAAAGATATATCTGCTATACAAGTTTTTACTGGAATATTAATCAACCAGATTATTATCACTGTATTTTATATATTGTTTAAAAATACCATAAGTATTCTTAGATTCTTTTTCTTTCTATTTCAGCGACTTCTGGATTTATATATATGAGGTCCAATCAGCAGATATGGTGAATCATAATAAAATACACTTTGACACTAATCACTCTCCAGATAGTTCCCCTCACTTGAAACACAATTTTCCCATTAATTTTTGCTACTTTCTGAAGCAGTTCTGACTACCCAGACATCGAAATATTTATGATAATTTCTTTCAAATAAAATCCTTATGTCTTCATCCACCTTACTCACTAGATGTGGTACCATGTAACTTTCAGCTCTTCCCCAAAGCCCAAAGAACCACGAAAGGTAAATATTTTATGAGTGTATCAGGATTTCAAGAAAGCATGGCAAGAGAACTATACATATTCATGAAAGAAGACCTCCAGAACTGCTCCAGAAAAATGTGAGAATAGGAAATAAGCGTGTTTGAAGAAAGGGGGAGGGTATTTTGAAGGGCAATGAAGCCAGTGTGTCTGTTAGTGTAATAAATGTTTAAATATTTGCTTATTCAATTTAAATATGTGCTTTATTTTTATCACACCATACACATATATATGTTCCCATAAAATATATACATATTTGTATACATATATAAGTACATGCACATCTTTACCCACTCATAAGCAAATTTTGAAATATACATTTCATTCTTTGTTTTGAATATAGACTTTAACACTTCACACAGTAACCAGCTCATCTTAGGGAATGAAAGATGCTTCCATCTGGAAAACCAAACCACAGAGTTACACAGATCTTCAATGAGTTGTAATTAAATGCTCAGTTAAATAATCTAATTCACAAATTTTGATAGTCCTAATCTATTTTTAAATATAGACACATGAGGTAATATTTGTTAATATACTTTTTCTATTAATTAGTATTTCAATATTGCTTAAATATATTTTAAATAGTTCCCTAATCCTTTTTTAGTAATAAAGTCAAAGTGACTTCTATAACTCAGCTAATTGTTCTTAAGCATGGGAAAATCAGATCAGATATGAATGAGAAAATGCTGGAGATACGTTCTCAGATACCACAGCCCAAACCCTCTCTCTTGTGCATATATAAACTTAGCCTTAGATATTTTTAAAATCTAAGAATGTATTGGCACAATTGTCATTAAAATCTGTTAGTTCTACTTCTTAACCACATTTTCCTGCTTCTTGTTGCTATTTTCTTTACATTAATTAATAGTCAGGAAAATAATGCAATTTTCAGTACTTCAAGTATGAAAACACAAGTTCATTATTTGTGTACGTGGAACTTTGAATTTTGTGGGGTAAGGGGAGGAGTAATACATTAAACCTATGAGTGTTAATTTGAGAGGGATCCATGGAATTGTGTAATATATTTCTAGCTCTAATTGGAGTAAGACAGGACTTGAGGATGGATATTAATGTTTGAGAGCCTGATATTTGAGGTATTTCATAATTTTCCATCTAATATTTTCTTTGATCAAGTACATGATCCAGTGTTATTCTTAGTCATGAAATTCAAAACACTCACAGTAGGCACTGCAAAACATTTGTGCCAAACCAACTCTTACTCATGTAAACTACACACACCATGATAACAGGTAAGGCACAAATAACAGATTCATTTTGCCAATGAAAAATAAAAGCAGTAAATTAAACTATTATTTTTTCTTGTGGTAGAACCAAAATATAGTGATAGTTTCTTTAAGCTGAAGAGTTCCCTTTTTTCAAGAACTTTCCTGGGTTCTCTTTAATGTCGTAGATGAAGGATTTCAAAATCTTAGGAGAAAGACATGTTGGAAATGTCAAGTATAATCTCACAATTATATTTCAGGATAAAACCTAAGAGACTTTACACTTTCTACTGTGGGGAGACACACATTAGTAGAAAAAGAACACACACACTTGGAAAGCTCTCCAGTGTCTGTCTTTTGTGAGCCAGTTATGATTTCAATGGGCCGGCTGACATCCTATAGTAACAGAGGTCAACTAGCAGGAACTAACCAAACATGGGTGGACTCATTGGTACCAAGTCCAGGGATGATGGACGTGGAGCTAAAATATTTTAGACTTGTAGAGATTGCCAACCTGAATCACTGATCATAGTGTCTCCGAATTCCTTTCTTACTACTTTTCTCCTATTGGCCATAAGTGAGTAGCCACTGAGGAGAAAATGTCTCTTTACAGTCAACCACATTTTACTTGAATGAGAGGTTTTTTTCTTGTATTCTCCCTGTTCAAGTCACTGAATCTTGATGATAAACAAAAAAGTCCAAATTAGAAGAATAATGATACACAGTCTAACACCTAGCTAACCCTTTTAACTCTCAAATATAAGTTATTGGCAAGAATATGAAGAAAATAACAACAGTTATTGCAAAGTGAGCATGAAAATGACTATAACAATTTTGGAAAATAAATTGGAAGAATGTAAAAATTTTAAACATGTTTCTTGCCCTAGATCTTAGCCATTCCATGCCTGGTCATATTTCTAAAGAAATTGCTGTTCATGTACACACAAAAATATGCCGAGAAGCATTGTTTTTAAAAAGATAAGACCATACTAAAACGTCATTATTATTGCAAAAAATAATTTATATTATATTCATCTAGTGATAACAGCAATAGTAAAAACAAATGTACGTATTAAGATTAAGAAATATCACAAGCTTCCTATTAAAAGAAAACGGTAAGTATAATTGTCCTACTTTTCTTGTTGCTGAGACAAAATAACCAACACCCAAAATTAAAGAAGTAAAGGTTGGTTTCAGCTCACAGTTATCAAAGGTTTCAGTTTATAGTTGGCTGGCCTCTAGGCAGGGTGTCATAGCAGCAGCTCATCACAGAAGAAAAATGGTTCCTAGTAGGCATAGGACAGCAAAACAAGGAAGTAACTAAAGCAAGCACTAACAGCCCCAGAACCAGCGATAGTAAAGAAAAATTTCTTTCTGTCCCTTTATATTCTCTCCAGAGTGTAAATTTCTCGAATGCTGCCACCCACACTAAGGGTGGGAACTCTTAATCTCAGCATCACACACTTAAGCCTAGCACCACACACCCTAAATTAGCCGCCTCTGAAAAGCCCTACCTATGATCACATGAGGCTTTGGGGGGACATCTAGATACAACTTATAACAATAGTGTAGAATGATATCCAAATTTAAAATTTCACAATTTTATTTCAAACATATATCATTGAATTTTATGTATGTTTTGTATACTACATATGTATATATTATAGATAAATATACATTTATAACATGAAAGTAAGTATGGGAGGTAAAATATCTCTCCAGAAGGTCAGAGGTGAATGACATTTAGGAAATGGAGAATCAGGGAGCTTTTTACAGAGAAGTTATTGTGTTTCCATGTTTTTACAGAGTAATAAGAAGTCACTTTAAATATGTTGTTTCATATCTAATAGAAAGCAGCAGGACTTTAGGTAATAATATTGAACTTAATACTGGAAAATTGTTAAGAAAACAGATTTTAGATCTTTTACAATACAAGACGGGAGAGTAATTCTGTGCAATGATGGATATGTTCATTTGCCTGACTGTAATAAGAATTTCAATATGTATAAGGATATAAAATAAATATGTTACACCTTAAATACATACAGCATAAAAATCCTACTTATTTATTTTATTCCTTTAAGTCTCTCTCAGATATTCCTTATTTCCAGAAGTCTTTCATGACTCTTTTAAATTCAGTGATACTTCTTTTGTGGTAACTTTCCTTTATCATTTAATATTCAGTGTTTGTACTTGTTTGTCCCCTTGGTAATCTGGACATCTATACACATTTGTCTCTGTTTTATTTTAGTTCTAATGCATTGCCTGGCATAGAGAAATTACTCAGAGGTATGAAGGCAAGTGAAGATTATTGCAGAGAACCCCAAAGTTACAAACACCTACCTTCTTGCAGCATCTGAAAGTCATAAATCTTTTACATACAAACAAACGATAGAAGAAACTTTAAAATAAACTGTCTACATTGACTTTAAGCACCATGGTCTTTAAATAAAAGGCAGAAAGTGTACATTTACAAAACCTGTTGCTACTTGCCATGGTTTTCATTTTTTCAGGCACTGTAGACACAAACATGAAGAAAACACACAATTTCCTGAAGTTTATATTTAAAAGGGAACCATAAAAACTCATATATAAATAAAAGCCATGATTTATAATAATCATGTTATGATTTTTGAAGGGAGGAAAGACAGACCTCAGTTTATGCAGTTTTTGTTAAGTCAAAGAATTATTTAATCATAAAATCAATCTACTACCTGAATTTTTACTAGATGAATTAAGGTTTGATATTCAGTATCACATTTTAGATTTCAATTTCTGTTGCTGCCAGAAAAAGCCTTCTTAAACAAAGTGTCCGTATACTTTGATGAATGGAATTAAGGAATGGAAGATTTCTACTCTTCCTGAAAAAGTTCATCAACTGGTAATATTCAATGAGGTGTAAAAGAAAGGTAGTGATTAGTAAAAACAGGCACAAATCTTTGTCTCAAATATCTTGAGTTTTGATTCAAAATCTCAAACTTTTTTTAAACAATTAGAAATAAAGATAGTCTCTTCTATTTCTCCTGTGAGGTAACTAGAGTTTTAGACACTGTAATCTCTAATCCCTGGTGTTCTTCTTAAACTTTAAGTTTTGAAGCATGGCAAAGGGGATTTTTCCAATATAATTAAGGTTAGTAATCAGTAGTTAAGAGATACATGACCTACATGAGTCCAGAGCAATTTTGTAAGCCACAAAAAACAGAAATCTTTCTTTGAGAAAAAGAGGAGGTAAAGAAATTCGAACCCCCCATGTTTATATTATTTTTATCAATGAAACTTCAAGGCTCCTTAACTCCTTTTCTGCTGACATCTCCTGTAAAAGTTAAAACATCTTTTACTCTTCACACACAGGGAAGGCAGAGAATCTCCAATATCCTTTGCACTCAGTACACTTTCTCCAAAAGATGCCAAACATTTGACTCATATTTTTGTCCATCTGCAACTAACCAGGAGATTTTCAGGATTCTTGTTTCAGTGTGTTTCACAGTTGTGCCTCACATCTTCCTGACTTCCTCTAAATCCAGATATTTATTTCCTTTGGGGAGGAAAAAAAAAACATTCCCAGAAATATTCCAATAAAAGAAGGGAGAAAAAAATAGGGATGGAACAATATTTGAAGAGAAAAAGTAGTAGACCACTCTAAGAACCCCAAGAAACCCAAAGTGCCATATGCTCAAGAACTCTAGAGCACTAAGAGAAAGAAAAAAAGAAATGAAACAAGAAAACCAACATCTCAACTTATTGTAGGAAAACTAATGAAAACTAAAATCAAAGAAAAAAATCTAAAAACAGAGAGAGAAAGAAGAAATATTATCATTAGGAGACTAATAAAATATATCAAAACTTACACAATACAGCCAAAATCCCATGAAAATATTTACCTCTAATAGCATAAATCTTAAAATTCAAAAGTTTTCAAAATAATGATCTCAAAAATTAAAATTAAAAAGGCAGTTAATTTTAAAACCAGTAGACAAAAGAAAATATAAGAGCAGGAATCATGAAAAAGAAAATAAAGATATGTAAAGAAAAAAATAATAAATTAAGAATTAGTTCCTTGAAAAGATGAAATCTTTGATTAAAATTTTACCAAAAATTTCAAGACAAAATAGAGTAAAAACAAGTAGACAATATCAAGAAAAGAAAAACAACACTAGAAAGCACAGACACTAAAGAAATGGATACTGTGAATATTTTTGTATAAATAAATATAAAAATGTAGATGAAATGGAAAATTCTTTTAAAGACATAATATTTCTTTTCTTTTTAAAAAATTTTATTTTATTTTTCTGTATTACAGAAGAACTCAGATCAGAACAGAACAATACAAGCAACACAGCACTTCTCAACAAGATAAGTAGATATCAACAGTAGCTACCATAATATTTCTTTCTTTGAAATAGTTGAGCATAGCTTCACAAACAATAATATCAAACATAACAAAATAGAATAAAAGCATTCAAGAGAATGAAACTATTACAAGACATTCTGAACCAAATAACAGAAAATGAACAATGGTTACTATAATATTTCATTTTCCATAAAAATTTGTTTATATTATTACACATATTAAAATCCAGTAAGACACAACATGATAGAACCAATGGTAATAGAAGAACAAAAGCATGATAGGACTTCAAAGCCAGATGATACAAAATCAGCAATGGCTGCCATAATGTCTTATTTTCTTCAAAGTAGCTGTTCATACCATCACACATAGTAAGGTCAAATAAAACAGAATAAAACCATTCCAACCAATGAAAACATTACAAGTCTTCAAAGCAGTATAATGGGGATCCATGATTAACATAGATTCTTATCTACTCTTACCTTTTCTTACCCTACAGAGACTATGTGGTATTTATACATGTGAGTTTGACTTATTTCGCTTATGACTATGGTCTCAAGTTGCAGCCATTTATTTATAAATATCTCAATGTGATCATTCTTTATAGCTGAGGAGTACTCCATTGTATAAAAGTATCACAACTTCTTTATCCATTTCTCGGTTGATGGGCACTTAGGTTGTTTCCAAGATCTGGCTATTATAAATTGTGCCGCTATAAACATGGGTGCACATGTATCACTGTGGTATGATGTTTTCAGTTCTTCTGGGAATATGCCTAGCAGTGGAATAGCTGGGTCAATGGGACTTCCAATCTCAGATTTTTGAGAAATCTCTAGACTGACTTCCACAGTCTACACTCCCACCAACAGTACAGAAGAGTTCCTTTTTCCCCACAGCCTCTCCAGCATTTGTTGTTGGTAGTTTTTTTGATCCTGGCCATTCTTTCCAGAGTGAAATGGAATCTCACTGTGGTTTTAATTTGCATTTCTCTAATGACCAATGATGATGAACATTTTTTCATGTATTTATTTGCCATTCATATTTCTTCATCTGAGAACTGTGTGTTCATCTTGGCTGCTCAGTTTTGAATTGGGTCTTTGAATTTTGGGGGTCTGATATTTTTATTTCTTTATAAGTTCTAGACAGAAGTCCTTTGTCTGAGGGACACTTCACTAAGATTTTTTTCCCAATTTGTGGGTTTTCTTTTCACTCTGCTGGAGATTTCTTTCGACATGCAGAAATTCTTTAATAAGACATAATCACAGTTATGGATTCTGGGAAGTATTTCCCGTGCAGTTTGATTCTTATTCATGAATTCTCTACCTACCTCTATGTCTTCGAGATTTTTACCTACTTTGTTTTCCAACAGATTTAGTGTTTCTGTTCTAATATTTAGATCTTTGATCCATTTAGATTTTAGTTTAGTAAATGGTGATAGGCATGGGTCTAGTTTTACTTTTTGGCATATGGATAGCCAGTTTTTCCAGCACCATTTATTAAAGAGACTATCGCTCTTCCAGTGAACATGTTTGGCCACTTTATCAAAGATAAGGTGGTTGAGTGTGTTCTTAGTTATATCTTCTAGTCTATTCCATTGATCTTCAGGTCTGTTTTTATTCCAGTACCATGTTGATTTTACTACAGTAGCTTTGTAGTATAACTTCAAGTCAGGGATTGTGATGCCTCCTGCCTTGGCTTTGCTGCTTAGAATTGCCTTTGCTATTCTAGGTCTCTTCTGGTTCCAGATGAATTTTAGGAGTGATTTCTCTAGATCTATGTAGTATGTTAGTGGTATTTTCATTGGGATTGCATTGTATCTGTATAACAATTTTGGGAGAATGGCCATTTTCACAATATTTATTCCTCCCATCCATGAACAAGGGATGTCTTTCCATTTTCTGAGGTCCTCTTTGATTTCTTTTTTCAGGGTATTATAATTTTTCCTGTATAGCTCTTTTACTCCTTTTGTTAGATAAATTCCTAAGTATTTCATTTCTTTTGATGTTATTGTGAAGGATGTGGCTTCTCTTATTTCTCTCTCAGTGATTTTGTTGTTAGTATATAGGAATGCTAGTGATTTTTGAGTATTGATTTTGGATCCAGCTACATTGCTGAATTTATTTATTATATCTAGCTGTCTTTCAACAGAGTTTTGGAGTTCTTCTATGTAGAGTATCATGTCATCTGCAAATAATGATAGTTTAACTTCCTCTTTTCTTATCTTTACTCCTTTTATTTCTCTCTCTTGTTTAATTGCTCTGGCTAGTATTTCCAATAATATGTTGAATAGGAGTGATAAGGGATATCCATGTCTTTTGCCTGGTTATAAGGTAAAGGCTTTCAGTTTTGGGTCATTTAACATGATTCTGGCTGTTGGTTTGTCATAGATGGCCTTTATCATACTGAGGTAGAGACCATCTATTCCAATTCTATGTAAGGTTCTTATCATGAATGGGTGTTGAATCTTATCAAAAGCTTTTTCTGCATCTATAAAAATGATCATGTGATTCTTACTTTTGGCTCTATTGATATGGTGGATTACATTTATTGATTTAAGTATGTTGAACCATCCCTGCATGCCTGGGATAAATCCTACTTGGTCATGGTGTATAATCTTCTTGATTTGCTGCATCCTGTTTGCCAGTTTTTTATTGAGAATTTTTGCATCTATGTTCATTAGGGAGATTGGCCTGTAGTTCTCTTTTTCAGTTGGGTCTTTCTCAGGTTTTGGCACTAGAGTAATATTTGCTTCCAGGAATGACTTAGGGAGAATTGCTTCCCTTTTGATTTCATTGAACAGTTGCAGGAGTGTTAGATTAAGTCTTCTTTGTATTGTAGAATTCCGCAGTGAATCTATCTGAGCCATGGCTCTTCTTTGTTTGTAGGGACTTAATTACATTTTCAATTTCATTAATAGAAATTGGGTTATTTGGCAATTTTACATCTTCTTGATCCAGCTGTGGTGGTTAATATGTTTCTAGGAATCTGTCCATTTCTTCTGTGTTATCAAACCTATGAGAGTAGAGGTTTTTAAAATAGGTGTACATGATCTTCTTTATTTCCACAAAGTCGGTAGTGATTTCATCTTTTTCAATCCATATTGCATGAATTTGAGTCTTTTCTTTCCCTTTTTGAAATTAGGTTGGCTAGGGGCTTATCAATTTTATTTATTCTTTCAAAAAACCAACTCTTTGATTCATTGATTCTTTGTATTGTTTTCTTAGTCTCTATTGCATTAATATCTGCTCTGATCCTTATAATTTCCTCCCTTCTTTTGGCTTTGGGCTTGGCTTCCTCTTCTTTTTCTAGCTGTTTGATGTTTAGTATCAGATTGTTTATTTGTGTTTGTTCTGTTTTCCCAATGTGGGAACTCATTGCAATAAATTTTCCTCTAAGTACTGCTTTCATTGCATATCACAGATTCCAGTAAGTTGTATTTGTATTTTTGTTTGTTTGTAGATATTGTTTAATTTTTTCTTAATTCCCTCTGTGACCCATTGATTGCTCAAGAATGTATTATTCAATTTCCATGTGTTTGTGGGAGTTTTGCAGTTTTTTATCATTGATTTCCAGTTTCATGGTGCTATGCTCCAATAACATGCATGGGATAATTTCAATTCTTTTGCATTTACTTAAATATGTTCTGTGGGCTAGTATATGGTCTATTTTAGAGACTGTCCCATGTACTGCTGAGAAGAATGTATATTCTGATGTTGTTGGATGGAACATTCTGTATACGTCTATCAAGTCCACTTGTTCACAGGTGTGATTCAGTTCTGATATTTCTTTGCTGATTTTCTGTCTAGTTGATCTATCCCTTTGTGTCAATGGCATGTCAAGCTTTCCTGTTATAATTGTGCTATTGCTGATTTGATTTTTCATTTCTGTTAATAATTGCTTTGTAGAGCTGGTTGCTCTGGAATTTGGTGCATATATTGTTATATCTTCCTCTTGAAGTTTTCCCCTAACTAGTATGTAGTGACCTTCTTTATCTCTTTGCACCTTTCTTGGTTTGAAGATCACATTGTCTGCAAACAGAGTAGCTACCCTTACTTTTTCCTTTTTTTTTTTTTTTTTTTTTTTTTTTTTTTTTTTTTTTTTTTTTTTTTTTTTTTTTTTTTTTTTTTTTTTTTTTTTTTTTTTTTTTTTTTTTTTTTTTTTTTTTTTTTTTTTTTTTTTTTTTTTTTTTTTTTTTTTTTTTT
>PVLA01001956.1:0-191552 GCA_004027455.1 Hydrochoerus hydrochaeris | reverse complement strand
TGGTGAATTTCCTTTAGGATCTGAAATATTTCATTCCATATTCTTCTTGATTTCATTGTTTGTGTTGAGAAGTCTGCTGTGATTCTGCTAAATTTTCCTTTACAGGTGATCTGTCTTTTCTCTCTAACAGCTTTTAATATTCTGTTCTTATGTTGGATTTCTAGGATGGTGATTATTATATGTCTGGGTGTAGTTTTATTTTGGTTATGGCTGTTTGGAGTTCTATATGCTACACTAATCTGAATGTCAGTTTCCATTCTCGTGTTTGGGAAATTTTCAGCTATTACTTCTGTAAATAGCCTCTTGATATCATTTGTGGTGTCCCTTCTTTTTCATTTATCCCTATTAATCTTATGTTGTTTTCTTTGCATCATCTTGCAACTATTGAATTGTTATTTCCTGATTCCTTGTTATTTTTATAATATCTTTCCTTTCCTATTCACTAGCTACAATCTTATCTTCGAGGTCTGAAACACTATCTTCACTTTAGTTGAGGCAGTTTTGGCAACTTACAATAGAATTTTTGATTTCCTGTATATCTCTTTGAAACTACTTCAAGTATTCTGTTTGTTTCTTATACTGTTCATTCAGAGATTCCATTTGCTTTGTTCCTCTAATATTTTAGCTGTGTCTTTTTTAGATGCATTAACTATTTCTTTCACTACTTTTATCATTTCTTCTTTTACCTGGGAGATTATTTCTAATTTGAGTTCCTTTATAGCTTTCCATACTTGCTTTATTATTTCAGTTGATATCATTTCAGTGTATGACTAGTATTTTCTTCTATGTATGTAGCTCTCAGGCTTTCTTGGGATAGACTGGATATTTGAGATTGCATTTTTGTCTTTTGCTTTGTCATTTTCCTATATTTCCATGTTTCAAGCGATGTTCCAAAACTTTCCCTGAGCATGTTGGGAATCACCTCCTGCACCCTCTGCTCCTTGGACTCATGGATCTTGGCTCCCCTGGTTGAATGAAAGTCACTGGGTGTGGTCTACTCAAGCCCAGGAAGCCTTTCAAGGCTCGTCCAGTGTCCTAGGTGGCTGGGTGGGCACCCCAGCACCATTACTGATGTTCTAAACTCCCTGGAGCCAAGGCCAGTGAGCTGAAACTTCCCTTCCCCTTGTGGCCACACGAGCTTGGACTCCCTCACAGCCATGCAGGCCTACATCCCGCTCTCCAAGACATAATATTTCAAATTAGATTTTATTCAAATTTCACTAATGTTGAACATTCTTTCACATGTTTATTTACTGCTTATATTTCTTCTTCAGTTATTGGTCAAACTATTCAGTTAGTTTGACCCTTTTTTTCTTACTGTGGAATGCTGAAAATTCTTCAAATATTTTGGGTAGAAGCCCATTAAAGGAGGACTTCTATACAAAATATGTGAAGAATTTTGAAAATATTCACTTCTAGTCAGTAGTTGGTCTTTTATACTCAACAATGACTTGAAAGTGGTAAACAATAATTTTCATAAAAATTAAATCAGAACAAAAAGAAAATGACAACTCTATTAAATATAAAATATGCAATAAAAATATGGCAACATTCTCAATGTAGGGAGTTTATTAATAAATGCTCTTATATATTTTAAATTAAAATCAAATGTAATAGACCTTTTAAAGAGCACAATTAATCCAAACTTACAGATTTTATTTTAAAAATGGAGAAATAAAATAATGTGCAGCATGCTTCCTGAAATGGAGACAAGAGAACCATTGTGGAGTGCTACAAATACTTCCAAGATCACCTGAATTTTGATCCCTTCAGTATCAACATATGTGTGTGAAAATTTAAATTGCTTTCTTGGTTTTATTATTTTTAAAGACTTCATGTCAATGAAGCAGTCATTTAGAAAGAAACACAATATTTATAATTACACAAGTGCCAAAAGTTCCAGAATAAAAATGAAAAGAAAATTTTATTTTTTGAATGTTCTTATATTCATATAGATATATAATTGGTAGCCAATAATTGATCAACATAATATATGCTATTTTAAAAGCAAGTTCTAAGAAAACCAAGCAAATGCAAATTACTGTTATTTAAAGCATGGAAGAATAAAAAAATCTTACCTGCTTTGGTTTGTTTAGGCTGCTATAAGAAAAGAAAGAAAAGAAAAGAAAAGAAAAGAAAAAAGAAAAGAAAAGAAAAGAAAAGAAAAGAAAAGAAAAGAAAAGCAGAGTGGATGGCTTCAAAAATAGAAACATATTTTCTTACAGTTGTGGGAGAAGGCTTGATATCCAAAATCAAGATGTCAGGAATTTGATAATGAGAATTCCTGATGTCTCTTCTTGTAAAGAAACAAATCCTAGCATATGTTCTATCATATCAGAGCCCCACCCTTATAACCTCATTTAACCTTACTTTCCTCCTTATAAATTCTATCTATAAATATAATTACATGAGGAGTTAAGACCACGCACAGAAAATTGGTTCAATACAATTCAATTGATAACAATCCTCTAAATAGACTTATAAAGCTAGTATTATCTAGTCTCAGGTACAAGAATACTAGGGGAAAACAGTGCCATGAAATCTTGTAAACACAGGTGAAAAATTCTCTTCAAAATAAAATGTCAAGTTATAAAACAGACAAACCATTAAACTTAGTTAGATTTAGCCATGAAAAAATACTAATCTTCATAAATATATGAAAATATATCTAAAACCTAAAAAAACTATGAATAGCAATTTCTGAAAAATCTTTTCATAAAATTCATCAGTACTTTGCAACTTTTAAATGGTTAAAAAATTCTGAAAAATATTTACCATAAACAAATAAATTTTGAAAACACTACTCTGTGAATACTGATTGAAATAATAATTTACATTAAAATAAAAGTGAAATCAGGATGTCCACTGTCACTAAATCTGCAGCATTATTGTGAATTCTAGTAAATGCAATAAAAAGAACCAAAACTCAAAGAAATAAAGAATGTCCCTTTTAAAACAAAACCATTGCTGTGTGTGACTCTAAATGATACACTGGAGTAAGATATTTCAGCAAGATCCTTAAGTGAGAAGAATGCCAAAGTTAGAAGTTTCATGTACACAAAAGAATTTCAATCCTCTATTTATAAATAAACCACTTAATGTAACTTCGGATATACTAGCACTACAAAAACTCATCAATCTACACACAAACTATCTGAGTGCTGTTTCAATGCATAATTCATATTTCAAAAGAAAAAAATTTGAAATATAATTGTAAATCATTCTTTGTGATGGGCATAATTACATAACTTTATTGAAATCCACTAAGCAAAACCTGTTTGAAGGAATAAAAGAGCTAATTTTCATGCATTAGAAAAAAATCAATGGCTTAAACATATCAGTTCGTATTCAAAATCCCATCTTGATGACAAGTTAATGAAATCCCTTGTTATATCTACTGTTTGATCCAAGAAATTCAGGAAATCAGTGAAAATTCACAACACTGTACAACTTAATTGGATTTGGTTTCCTTAACGCTTCCCAAAGCCCTTAGCCCACAATTACTTAAATACAGATCTCAATACAGGCAGCAAGGTCCTGAGTTAAGACATATACTACTTAGCACAGTTTCTCTGCTTCATTTCACTCCTGAAATTATCTATCCTGGTTTATGTGATAATCATATCACATTTTCTCTAAATTCCCTTTTGTCTGTCTTATCTTTGTAAGAGAAATTTTCTCTTATTTAACAGTGCATGGTCTACGCTGCTCCATGCTCTCGTCTCCTCCCAATATTCTGGGAATTGAGCCATTATAGTTAAAGCTGCCTAGGTTAAATTCAGACAAGGATAAAGCTGACTAGAAAACCTGGGTTGCAAGGTAGAAACAACCTCATCCCGTGTTTAAGGAATTTATGGAATGTACCTTCCCTGGGCATCTACTGCCCATATTAGGAAACACCCTCCGCCGCCCAACTCTAGACCACCCTATAGTCACAACCTCCAATGAATGTAGAAAGCCATTTAAACTAACCAATGCCTTCTGTTTCTGTAACCGCGCTTGCCAAAGCCCTGCCTTCCTTTGTCCTGTAGTTTTAAAAGCCATGCTCCGGCATACCTCGTGGCTCTCTGTTCCTGCGTGTTCAGTGCGCCCCACGCATGCTTGGACAACAAATAAAACCCCTTGCATATTGCATGAGAGGGCGTCTGTTGGCTTCTTCCTACACGCGGCAGGCGTCTCGACCCTCACAATCTTAACAAAAATGGGTATCTACCATTGCACTAATGACTTCCTTCTTGTCTGACAATGAATCCTTATTCATTTTTCTTCTTGACTTGTCTGAAGAATGTGACACTGACATAGGTGTCATATTTTTCAAATTCTCTCATTTGTTGAGCTCAGACACCCTGAAATTTCTAAGTTTAGTCCTAGATTTTGCACTGCTCAGATTCTTTTTCTAATGATTCTCTTCTTTTGATTTCTCTCTAATTTCCTCAGGGTTTAAGAGCTCTCTGTCTGAACCTATTTCACTATCCTCTTTTAAATGCCAAAATTATCTTGCCTCATCATTTACTTATATCACCTAAAAGCATTCCAGTCTGTGTCTGCATCTGTGACTTCTCTCCCAAGTCTTACTTTCTTAAACCCATTTTGCAATTGTATTTTATGGCAAAGTTTGTATATTAGAGGAGAATAATGCTTAAAAGTGTATTCAGGGTTGTGTGAATATGATAAAGAGGAAGTTCTTGTTCAATATGATAAAGAGGAAGAACTCATAGTCTTCTGACATAAAATAAAAAGGTAAAGAGACTATATTCTTTTTTGTTCAGTACACCACAGAAGTGAAAGAAGACATGAACACACTGGGAATTCAAACAAGTATGGAAAAGTGCTCCAAAGTCTAAATGATCTCTTTTGACTCCTGGTTCTGCTCACCCTCAGATTGCTTCCTGCTACATATAAAATGTTTGGAGATTTGAAAAATCTTTAAATACCAAATTTCCCTCATTCAATTTCTGAAACAACTGAAAAGTAAAAGGACCAAGACAGCAGATGGAATAGCAAAATATTAACTTCAACACTACAAAGATTTTGTAGGATGTGGTACATACTGTGAAAGACAAAAATGAACCTTTCAATTTAGTATTATTTTACTTCAATATTCTGTGTGGCTTCTATCCTTTTTTATTTTTAAAATAAAATCAAAACAATTGTTTTAAATGAGTTTCCTCATGCTTGCCTGGAATTGCTATACATGCAAAAGTCTGTCTTCTAAGGGAAAACACAAATTTTTGTTTTTGTTTTAAAGAGTCACTTTTTGTTGAAAGTAAAGGAAGACATATTCCCTTTCCCATTAGAATATTCACTCTAGAAATTGTTAATTTAAGTACATAAAGTACATCTTTTAAAAAATAAATAAACTTCCAGGTAACTTTACAGCTAAATACCTGTTGACCACTTCTTTGAAAAGTATTCATCAAAAAAGACTTGACCTCATTCTCCAACTCCTACAGGAAAGTACTGGTCTAATTTAAAAGTCTAACAACTGAGATGGGAGACCTGGTTAGGAACCTAATAACTAAGAATGAAATTTTTGCTCCAAGTTGCAAAAGTAGCTCTGTTACAAAGGTATGAAAATTTGATTTTTCCATCAGAAAATTTGATTTTTCCATTAGAAAATTCAAATTAATATAGATGACCACCCCAACTACCAAATAAATTCAGAAGATAATCCATGTACTAAGTGATTCCATCATATCCCATTAGTTGAAGACTAATTATTTACCTTGAAGCACATATGCAATAGATTGTACACACTTAAATGTATGAAGGATTTGTTTCTGCCTTCACAATGTGTTATAGGGATGATTGTGATGTTTGACACACGTTGATGCTTACTCAAAAACAAAGTACAGTGGTGCCTTGGTTCAAGAATTTAACTCATTCCAGGAATCTGGGGAAGATGGTCTCAGTCCTGTTAGTCATCCAATGCAGAATTTGGAACAATTTACAAACTGCTTCTGTTCATGAAGCAAATTGTTAGCAAACAGAGATGTTTATAAACCAAGGTGTTACTTTAGTTGTTTTCTTTCCCATGTTTAACCATTTCTGAATTGAAAGAACATTTTATTTTTAATCACATTTCTCCGAAATTGTCCAGATCAAATATGTTTCCCCAAGTTAACATCACTAACTAGTTTCAGTGCAGGAAAATTAAAACAACAACAACAAAGTTACCCACAGAGTCCTAGAAGGGTCATTACTTTTATATACCTAATTAAGAAAAATCTATTACGTCCTCTACTATTCAACTATGGGGCAGGAATGAAGGCTGGGGAAATACTACTGGAATGTATGGGTTCATTATTATGGAAAATATAGTATTCATGGAAATAAAATTTTCCCATGAGTATAATCAAATGACCAAATAGTACTGCACTAAACTTTTATAAATAGCCAGAATGAATTGTTGAAGATTTATTCTTCCCTCATCTTTCTGCATATTATTTTATTTCTATATCCTCCTCCTAGACTTACATTTTATCCCTAATTTTACCTTAAGCCCTTGTTCACTCAGAGAAATTCTCAGCTTTTCTGTTTTCCACCTAAAAGCATTCAATCTCACAATAACATTCTTCAAGGTCACTAAATATCTCAAATATGCGTAATGCATATATTGTGTATCTCCACCACCTGCTCAAAATAAGGGGTACAGAAATGAATGAAAACTACTTCAATGAGAACAGGAAACTGCCCTTTATCTAGTGTTGCCTGTATCAAGGGAGGTGACCACTGTCATTTGTGTCTGATGAAGTTCAAGGAAAATCAGAGGACAGGTAGGGCTTTGAAGTGAAGAAAGAGGAAGTATTCAGTTCTGGCTGGATTGGAGACAGTTGGCCTACAGAGGATGCAATAATAGTAGGGCATCCTGCAGATTTTAGGAGAGCCTGTTTGACTTGGTCTAGATCATCATAATTTGGAAGCAAATGTTTGTAACAAATAATAGGGAACCTGATTTTTTGCTGGTGAAATGCTGGTCCTCTGGGGCTGATAACTGAAGATAATGTGATTTTCCTTCCTCAGGCTGGTGCTGCAGGTTGTAGATCTTAGTTCTGTTTTATTATACAGTCTGACCAGTGCCTGTCTATCTATTTTGTCTCAACTCAGCTCACTTTTCATTTCCAATGTTAATTCAACATTTACAGTTAGTCTGGTGTTCCTCAGACCTGCAAACAATACCAACTCCAGGGGTTAATTTGTTTCTGCTGTTCCCTTGTCCCATAAGGCTTTGCACTGTCTCTCATGACTCTTCAACTCCCATTTAAGTCCCACAAACCAACTCAGGACACAGCATTGCCATTAGAGTATCCTCTGCTTTTGCAATTAAATACCAGTTTTCTATCTCTAAAACCTCCAAGTTTCAGTTATTTTTCCACTATCTTTTTTTTTTTTTGTATCGGGGATTGAACTCATGACCTTGTGCTTGCCAGGAAGGTGCTTATGCTGCTGAGCGAAATCCCTGGCCCTCCACTATCATTTTCTACAAAAATATAGTCTTTCCTTGTTAAAAGTCTTCTTCTTTAGAGCTTTTCTTGTTGGAGAGCAGGATTTTAAACCTCAGAGTCAATTTGTTTGTGACACCATCAAGTGATATTAGATAATAGTTCTGCCACTTAGTAGTTCTGCAGTTTTACACACTGAATTTTGTTTACCTAATGTATAGAAAGGAAAATACAAGTGAAAATTTAAAAAAGAAAATATGTCAGTGTTCTTGTCAACCAAAAAAAACATTTTTATTTGTTTTCATATTTACCTCATTAAGTAATGTTAAAATAATGCTTGCAGTAGCCCAGCATGGTAGAACGTACCTGTTGTCCCAGTACTTGAAAGTTTAGGAGAAGGATTCTTACAGTTCAAGGATAGGCAGGGTCATGCAAGGTAACCATATAATTTTTTTTTAAGTAAAGAAACCTTGTATCAGATGAGACTAACCTTACTAATTTACATAAACTACTTTGGACTTGGTCATCTGAAAGTTTAACATTATAAACGCAAATAATGGGCATTTTACTTGTCATACAGGAAGAGATCTGTTTCAGATTCAAATCTAGGGGAAGTTTTATTTGTCTAAGATATTTCTGTACTTGTGATTAATCACAATTCAGAAAGTCATTGGTTTTTATAACCACTGATAAAAACTGAAATGCCTTTTTAAAAACAAATTCTTTAAACAAAAAGAAGAGAAATGCAAATACTTATATCTAAGGAAAATACTGCATCACATTCAGAAATAGATGCATTTTAAGATGTGCTTCAGAATTCTAGTTGTAGATTTGTTGTGAAAATGAATGTGACTCCAAAGATCTATTTTTAAATATAATGGAAATATAGAATTTAGTCTCAGTAACACAACATGTAAGACAAATGTCATTTACCAAAGCTATGACAAGATTAATATGATCTTTTTATACCATTCTAACTTTACAATGAGTGTTTTTAAATTTTAGTGTCAGTGAAAAATACCATTTTGAAAGCTCTGAAAATTCACTTTCTTTCTTCAAGGAAGATATGGAGTTCTTACATTTTGAATAGTAGTTTATCTGATTTACATTCCCAATCTCTCAGTGGTTTTGTCTAAACAAAAGACAACAGTATTCTCTGAAGTAATGGTAAAACAATATGATTGTCATAAAATATCTAAACTATCAGGGAAAAAAAGTAGCCTCATGATCATTTTTAAACAGGAAAGGAGAAGACAAGAAAGAAGAGGAGAAGGAAGACTGTGAACAAGAAGCCATATAACATTAAAATCTTTAGAAAGGATTCATTCATTTCAAGATCCTGGGTACCAGATGTGTAGACACAATGCTTTCAAAATACAGTTTTAGCAGAGGCCTGAAGTAGAGACCAGAAGCGGATGCAAAGAAGAGCTAAGATGCCTGCAGCCAGCGTTAGAGACCAACTCTGAGACATAAAGTTCAAATCAAAGAAGAATGGGCAGATATGTACTGAAAAAAAGACTTAAAGTTATTTAATAATTTTAGCAAAGGCAGTTTAATCAATTATGACAGACTTCATGTCATTTTTAAACTATGTTTGGAGATACGCTCCCATTTAAAGCCATCATTTTATGGTTTTTTCATGAAGAAATGTGCACTTTTGTTACTGCATGATAAATTTTGTTGGTGTAATACAGGCTTTTGTGTACAGCGAGCCTTGCCCTGAAGGTGCACATCCAGTGACACGTGGAAAGCAGCCGCATTTCTTGCAGATCCTGGGAAGTTGTGCTCACTGGTTGTACAAGTCTATTTTGACAAAAGATCATAGAAAAGTGGTGTCACGGTGACAGGACAGCACAAGTCCTGTACACTAGGCACAGAGCACAGCACACAGAAGGAACCCCAGATAAATAAGGCTTTCAGAATTTAGAGGCCATGTGTCTCAGCCCAGGTGCTGCTGAGTCTCTGTGTATAACTGACAGGGTGCTGTGTCAGCTCAAGGGCTCTCAGCAGGCGTGAGGCACCTCTCCCAGAATTCACTCTGCTCTTAATTACATGAATGCAATGTGGTGCCTACTTATGAGTGCTTAAAGAGAATGGAGCAGAGTTAAAGTTACTGAAGGTCAGGCTGGGAGCTCCAATGAGCATGTGCTCCAAGCTAGAGCACCAGTGAATACCCGGGTTTTTACAATCTAATGAAAATTATTTTGTGTGTGCTACCATTCTTAAGACAGTTGAAGAAGGAATGGTTCTTGATTGCTGTTTAAAAGCAAGTGGGCAGGAAGCAGTGAGTTTCTCAGCTGCACTCTTTCTATCTGTATTAATTTTACTTCTTGGATTCAAAACAATTATCAATATGGATTAATTGAAATTTAAATTCTATTGCTTAAAACATTTTTGTGTTTTAAAAACATCAGAATTTGCAGCAGTTCCCCAGGTGGTGATAATGGAGATGATTAGCTGTGTGTCTTGACACAATTCACATGGTTCTCTTTCCTTTTCTGCACATACTTATCCACACTACTTATCATGTCACTGACAAACACTTGCACTTATGATTAATATGTTCAATAAATAATTTTATTTTAGTTTTCTTCCAAAGTATTTGGCTAGAAAATTATTTGACTCTAAAATGTTTTAAGTATTTTATTCAAACTCTCTGATCTTACAGAACACTTAAAGCTCAAAATCTGTTAGGCTTCTTCCCCTGACATTTTTCTTTTAAAAGGAAATTAGAAGTAATCAATCATGATAGCCCGAGGGAGTTTCCAATGAAAAGAGACGTTTGAATACCTGACTTCTAGGCTTTAACTCCTAATTTCTTATGAAAATATATTTCCTTTTTGAAAAAATACAATGAGTGAGAAAAAAGGCATTGTCAATATAAACTTTTAATGAATCTATTTAGAAAAGGGCTATGCTCCATTTTGACTTTAAGTTTTGAATGACATTAAACATGATTTGCATTAGCTATTTTCCAGCATTTTTCTTTTTTTAACTTATATTATTTTAACGTAGATGCATAATGTTTTGCCTAAAGAAAGTCATAAGGACCCATCAAATATCTTATCAATACCCATGTCCTCACTGTGGGGTGTTTATCTCCTAGTAAGAGAGAAATATGAAAAGATTCCATAACTCCTTAAACATATTCAGCTATTGATAATGAAATAGTGTTTAAAGCCTTCATTGAATCTGGTGATTTTTAGTTTTGTGACAAACTGCGACCTTGTCTTTTCGATAAAAGGTTATAAACTAGAGCATCTCCACTTTGGGCTCTGGTGTACCCTAGGTTGCCCTTCCCTACTCTTTACCTCACAGTTATGGAAAATATCTGATTAGTTTAAACTTTGGGAACAGAGTTACAGATCAAAGTACCTTATCAATGGCCAAGGACTTTCTATTTCCCACACTGCCTCCCCTCCCACTTTTCTTTCTCCTCAGCAAACCTCATCTTCCCCCTGCACTGTTTCAACTAGCCAACCTCGATATATTGCAAGCCTTTGAATTCAGTCATTGAATTTAAAGAATAGATGTTTCCCATGTGCCTGAAGGCTTAACCCTCCCACAATTGCTGCTCCGTGCACCTGCTGCCTTGTGTCTGGGTTTACTCTCATCCTTCTACAGAAATAAACTTTAATTTGGCCTTCTCAGGATTCCTTGTTGTCTGAGGCATTCTTTCCTGCCAACAACTTGGGTCTGGGGGCTTATTTCCAACAATCTGGGGCCCAATGTGGGACCACAGCCCAATAGGGCTGTCCATACCATGGAAGGCTAAATGAAAATTTAATTATTCCAATGTAGATTGGTCCCTTAGAGAACTCCTTATGGGAAAAGATGGAGATTGGCATGAGATTTCCTTTTCAGGCTCTTCCGACAATGCCATGACCTCAAAAGCCTTATCTAGTGTTGCAGGGTTGTAGCCACCTTGATTCTCCCATTCTCAGACTCATTATCAATGAAAAACCTGGACCCATACAATATACTTTACAGAAGTAAGCCATGCCTTTTCAGGCCAGATGGCTGTAGACTGGGCACCTGCAGCTGGTAGACAGAGGAAAAGTCAAAGTAGTATTACAGATTCATAGGTATATAAAAGTAAACATATGTGTTTATGATCCTCATGTACTATAAGAATAATATAGTGGCAACAAAATATTTTCTCATGTACCTATTATTATCTAACCCATGGTATCATACCAGAACATCTTTCTAGGGACAGGACAAGAGTGATCATGAGCAGGATTCCCAGAGTTTGGCTTCTAGTCAGTCTAACAGAACCTTGGTATCATTTAAGGCTACTTCCCTCTTGGTAGAGGCCTTAACTAAAAAATTCAACAATTAGACCAAGAGAATGCTTGGATTAATTCTGGCAGGAATTACTTCCTTAGTACTTTAGATAGCATAGCTACTGACTCCATGGCATTAGCTCATGCAGTACAAACTGCTCACTTTACAGACAATTAGACAAAAACTGTGGGTGAGAGCCAAAAACTTCAGCAAAAAAAAAATGAATATAAAGTTACAAGCCCAAGTAAGCATTCTAGAAATTTCACTCCATCAGAGGTGAGATCTAATTAAAAGTTTGTAATTGCAGCAGGATTTAAAGTGACCCCGTACTCTACTCACTTTTGTATCACTCTATTGCCATATAACATGAGTCTACATCCTTGGGGAATGATAAAAAAAAAAATCTACAAGGAGCAATCCATCAAAATATCACTATGGATATAGCTGCTCTTCAGAGACTAGTGCTGGATCACAACAGGCAGCTAAATTTGATATCCAAATTAAAGACTGGGTAAGTTTGCTGATACTATAAAACAATTAAATCCATTTACATACCCCAAGGTTCACTTTTGGTTTTATATCAGAATTAGTGTGTTAATTCTCTGATTTATAATTCTTTTCATTAAAATCTGTCATAGAGGGTTCACAACCCAAAAGCAGCTAGAGGCCACACAGCCATGACTGACCCTGCTCCAGCTCCTTGAGTTAAACAAGGAAGGGAGAACTGGAGAAGACCATGTGGATCAAAATAATTACCTCCTCTTTAGCTAAATCTGGGCCCATCTCTACGTACCAATATGTACAGAGCTGGCTAAATTATTTCCTTTCCCTTCAACTGACTCTAAGCAATATAAATAGGACCAGTTAAGGAAGATGTGTGAACTCTGATACCAAGTGACAGCCCTGTTTTGTTGCTTTCAGTATCTCCTTCCAAAAGTTTTAGCACAGCAAGAAGACAGAGCAAATGCTCCAACAATCTCAATTGAGTTCAAGCTTCAGGATAAAAGACTTTTACTTACCAGGTTAAAAAAAAGTTTGCATGTCAAAACTAAAGCACCAGCCCCCTAAACATTAAATGCTACCTCGATTGTGCTACGCTGAGGAGCTCTTTCTGGCTAGTCTTCTCTCTGCATACTGCGGAGGTGCTTTCTGGCCACCTAGCTAGCTCAACTCATACTCATCACATAATTCCCACCGTTCTCACCTCAAGCCACTCCCTTCTCACAAATTAATAAATTCTGAGTTAGGCCCTGGGTCGAGGCCTTTGCTCTATAAACCCTCACCTGGGCCAGACTCAGGACCCCTTGGCTGCCCAAAGCTGTAAATATGTCTCAGTGTCTTTATTCTCGGCGTGGGTTGCACTAGAGGTGATAGATGAAAATTAACCCATCAGGCTTCTAAAAATATTTCCATGGGATTAAAAATATAAACTTCCCAGACGGCACAGAGGATGGGAAAAAGGATTTCTATACCCCCGGACTGATGTCAAGGGCAGAGAACAACAATGCCTGGAGGAAAGAAGTTTAGCACTTCTTGCTGTGCTAAAACTTTTCAGATACTAAAACATTTTTCAGGTACTAAAACACAGTTCAGATACTAAAACATTGTATTTCACTTGACTACAAACCCCAGCATTGCACCATCCTTTTTCTTGCCACAGTTCAGGTCTGGTGAGGACTGGGTAAGTCAGTTGTGGATTGAATTCATTAATGATAAAGACCAGGGTCTCAGAAGGAGATAAATTATATCCTGTGTTGATGACCAAGAGCCAGTTGTCCTATTCCTCCGAAAACAAAAACATACACAGGGACTTAGTAATAAATGAGAATTTCCCTCCCATTGTCTCCTCCATGTGGAACCCTCTAGAGTCCGTACCCCAATCCATAACCTCCAACGCTCTGGACTAGGGGCTCTGCCTCAACAGGAGCCAGCACCAGCTGGGAAGACCTGGCCCCTCAGGCAACAACCACATCTGAACAAGTGGGAGGGGGAAGAAAGGACAACTCCTCACACGCCAGAAAAACCAGAGTTCAATCCTACTATGTTCATACTGTGGCCCGACAGCCAACCCAGAGTCACGGTAAGAGCCCATTGCTATGAATCTTAGCCAGTTGGTAAATTTACTTTTGGCATCCAATTTAAGTTGGCATTTTTGTTTAATATGCTTAAAACAGTTCCTGTGCACTGTAAATTCTTACTCTAAAATTACAAGGTTAACTTGCTGTTCTCTGCTTTCTACTGGAGTTAGGATAAGAGTACTGATTCAAGGTAACTTGAAAACCTACTGGCAGTCAACAAAATTTTAAAAATGTAACAATCTGAGACCGGAGAGAGAGAGAGAGAGAGAGAGAGAGAGAGAGAGAGAGAGAGAGAGAGAGAGGCTGGAAACCCACCTTGGGACACCTCTTGGTCTTGATTGTCTTTCTGCCCTTGAGATAATTAGAATTTAGTCCTGCCATTCTACCAGTCATGGGCTCTTTATGCAATTTCCATAGTGCTTTTTTTGTTGAAAATCCTCTTCTCTATGACTGTTGGATTCTAGAAACAGGTTTCTGGAATGGCGAGTTTCCCCTCTCTGAGTCTTTTTCAAAGTAAAGATAGCTTCATTTAACTCTGGACCATATTCTAAAAAAAATAAAAGTAAATAAATAAAAAAGAAAGAAAAAAGATTGGTCTAGATTTAACTCTCAAATTGTCAAAGTATAATTGTAAAAATTTTAGTCTAAATTCATCAGCCTTTTATGCCATAAGGCAAAACTGGAAATTAACTCCATCCCTTCCCCCCTCCCTTCAAGAATGCACTTCAGATCAGGCTGACTGGTTTTGAAAGCAGTCACCAATAGAACAAAAAGGCATTTCTAGGGATGCCTATGAGATTAATAACAGGTTTAAACAAAAATAAGTATTAAAGGATAGTCGTATCTCCAAACCCCAGAAGAGTGACTCTCTCCTTCGACATTAATACCAGCCTTGATACTGTGACAGGTTTTGGTCAGTGAGAGAAAATTCAATATGATATTTTTCCATCAAAGACTACAGGCTTGACTGGGGAAAAAAATGGTCTTGCTCAGGCCAACTTTCTCCTGCATATCTCTCTGGAAAGAGCAGGGTGTATTCCATCAGTCCGTGTGGATGACATGTGGATGAATAGAGTTCCACCCCATTGATATAAGCTAAGCAGAGACAAGTAGAGCTGAGCGAGCTTGACTCTCAAAAATCTAAGGCATCAGTGTGTATTGTTTAAGCTTTGAAGTTTTAAGGATATTCAGCACCATAGCAATAGTTGGCTAAATTTTTGTTACCTAGGATGTTTCTGAACATCATGCTAATATGATGACGTTTCTCCTATCAAGGACAAGTACATACAATACTGAAACATGAGGGATTTCAGTTGTACTTGTAGTACATCTTTGTTCACTAAAAAGAGATCATGTAAAATAATTTACTTTAACAACTGGAATAGTAGACCCTTCAGGCATGAAAGTTTGGGTCACTTTTTATGTTTAGAAACTAACAGTATTACCTATGGTGGAGCTTACTTGGAGGAAAAGGGAATATTAATTGAACAGGTGAAAAAGGGAAAATATATATATATATATATATATATATGTATCAAGTATGACATTGAGACCTCTAACAAATACAAACTAGAGCAAGTATATGAGCGTGCTTGCATTCACTATTGTATTTCCCCTCCTCTCACTAATTTTCCTAAAGAGTAAATGTTGCTAGTCATGTAATTACATCTTCAAGCTACCAAGTTTAAAAAAACATTATTGTGAGCAAAAGGAAAATGCTATGGCATTAAATACCCCCTAAATTCCATGAGTACATTGCAAAAATCAGTATTTTACTTATCATCTGGAGAACATTTTTGCAGACTCTTTGCAAGATGAATACATAATAGGTAGAAGATTTTTTTTTCTTTGTTGGGTAAAGAATTTGTCACTGGCATGGAAGAGCGTCGGGCTGTACTTGGCGGAAGTGAGCTGTTGCGATGGTATTGCTTATGGTTTTAACGACACATACAGACTGCACTCATTATGAGTCATCAGATTTGGGGTGACTTGTGGTGTCTTGTGTTGCGTTTTCCAGTAAGAGGCCCCACATGGAGATAGATGGGTGAAATGTTCGTTACTGACTTTCTTGCAGTCACCATCTTTGGAAGGGATGGAAGCAATCTAGGCGTGATCAGAGGAAGGTGTGGAACCGCACTGCCATCTCAGGAGCCTCACGTGATGTGACAGGCAGCTCCGAAGTGAGAAGCTGGAGGGAGGCGTGCACATCTTCAAAGCCACATTTGCCCATCTGTGCTTATCGGCCGTGGGAAGGGCACGTGACCCTGGCCAGCTTCGCAGAGAACTGGCGGTACAGGGCTCGCCGCTATCACACCCTCAGGAGCTGGTTAAGGGACTCCTTTCCGAAAGAAGGGTCAGACTGCTGCAGTCAGCATGCACTAGGAGGTCGCAAAGGTTGACAAACTCTGCAGATTGTTCTTTTTGTTTTGTCAAATGACACTTACCACTGTCTTCCGCATTGGTCTCAGCATCACAGGCTGAAATCCTAGGACCCATATTTCCCAGAACCAACTGCTATTTGGATTCCATCTTATGCCAATGAAAGGCCTGGTGTGAAGTTTACAAGACACTTGTTAATGACCTGCAAGCTTTGGGGGAAAATGCTCTGCTTCTTTTCTAACAGGGAGCTGAGTTCATTGATCTTTTCTCCAGACTTCTGCAAATCTCACGACAAGATGCTAGTACCTTACTGCCTACCCCGTCACTATTTTTAAAAATATTCAAATTTCTGCATAAAACATCTAAGGTAATTTCTGTTTATCAGTCACCCCGAGTGGCACATCTTTATGTTCCATTACATATTGTACGTGTTTCTAAAAAGCCCACATACTCCACAATCACATCCTCTGGACTTGTATGATAAATAATGATAGAAGACACTCAGTGTCGACCTATTAGTTTGGAATCATTCTGTTAACCACAAGGCAATCATATCACTTATAAACAGTGCTTGCCCTAGTTAAAGGAGACATGTTAAATACAAAATAAATAAAATGAAAATGTTAGTCAATTCAAAACAAAGGTAAAGAGACAAAATAACTAAAGTGGCCAATTTAATAAGATCTTCTCCAAGAACATGCCAAATGGAGCCAAAAAGAGCTTAGGGTTCCTCTTATGCAGTACAGTTGTCCACCCATGTTCAGTACATTCATCAATATTTTGATGTCAATTAGCACCAAAATTAACAATTCTAAAGTAAAAGGTCATTATTATTACATTTTTCCGGTCATATATGTACTAACTTACATTAGAGAAATTCATGTTGTGGCAAAACAAAGTATTGTCCTTTTTTTTACTTTATTCTAAACAATTACATTCTTAATTGCCCTGATTTATTGACAGACAATTGATTGGACATGTACTTTTGAAATTACAACAGTAACATAATGCCATTTTAGTGAATTTTGTGGATGAGAAAGGCTAACCATTTTGTTTTTTCCTACCGACAATCAAAACTCAGACCTTGTGTTTACCAGACAGATGCTGTGCCACTGAGCTATATTCCTGGCCCACTAACTCAGTATTTTAAAAAATTTACTTATCTGGTCTAAATTAATAAAATATAAGTGATCTTTCTATCATTCTTTACCCCATGTCAACCATATAGTCTCTTCTTGCAGTAGCAGTTGTGATGGTTAGAGACAATCTCACATTTTAAGACATTTTAATAACCTTCAACATACTTAAGATCCCCAATCCTGACTATACGACTATGAGGTCATATACACAGAGGTCTTTGCTATTCCTTTTATTTGCTCTAATTCTTAACCTCCAGCTGTTTGTTTCTCCACTCAGCCATCTTTGCTTGACCCTTAAGGACTGTCTAAACTGCATTTCTCAGTTTGTTTCTCTATTGGTCTTTAATTTTGTGTATTTGTTTTTTCTAGTTTTTATTTTTGCTAATATGTTTTTGCAGTACATAATGATTGCATTCCTTTTGGGGAATGGAGGCATGCACATCACACATTTCTATTACCTCTTTGGAGAGGCTGTTTTCTATTTGCCCCATTAAACAGATCAGTTTATTTCATAGTTTTTCTCTTTCATTTCTCTTCTTCAATATCTATAGTTAGAACTCCATAAACAGATAGGTTTATTTTGGAGGATACCAATAGCTGTTAAGAAATAATATTATGCATAAAATATTTGTAGATTTTGTGAGAAAGTTAAAAAATATACATAGAGTTTACTTTGTTAGAATGATTTTAGAGAGAGGAGAGACCTGAGTGTGCATGTGTGTGTGTGTGTGTGTGTGTGTGAATTTTATAAGCATAGCATATATTTTAAAGTTTTTAAAAGTTCAGTTTTTTACAGAAAACAGCAGCAAAATATTTTCTGGTTTCTTTCCTAATCTCCTTTTTGAAACTACTTTGCAATATTTAAATAGTTTACTAGCTTTCCGTAATTTGCATTTAATCACATTAAATGCAGCTTCAAGTTTCAAAATAAATTTCACAATATTGGCTCTACTGAGTCTTTCACAAATTCCCACTAAATAAACATACAGTTAAAAAAAAAAAAAAAAGAAAGACACCTTACAACACCACTTGGGTTTTACTCCATAGAAAGTTACTTTGCTCTGTGCTGCAGACTGGAAGCCTGAGATCAGGGTGTGAGCCTGCTGAGTGCTCCAAAGGGCCCTTCCAGCCTGCAGAACGATGACTTTCCATTGTGTCCATGTGTGGTAGAGAGCAAGCAGCAGAGAGAGGAAAGAAGCCCTCTGGTGATTCTTAGGAGCAGTCATTTTATTCATGAAGGCTGCACTCTCTTGACCTCATCCATCCCTAGTTATCTCCCAGAGGCCCCAGGACCTAATACTATCACTTTTCAGGACAGAATTTTGATGTGAATTTTGAGAGAAACACAAAAATGCAGTCCATAACAAGCTATCAAAAATTCCGTCACTGTGTTTAAAATATCATATAATACTTTCTTTACGGTAGAGGCTATTGTAACAAGATTTTGAACAGCAGCTATTGATGAACACTTGCTTTGTTCATATAATGGTAAAGAGGAACACACTTTATCCTTCCCCCCTGTATTATAGTAATACAGGTTTATAAACAGGAAGTTTTTCTTTCCTTCAGAAAATGAATTCCTGGTCTGCTGCACTGGTGTTACTCTTAAGGAGTCCAAATATCATTTCTGTATCCTCAATCTCTGATCATGGTATTTATTTATCTCTATCTAGTCAGTAGACCTGAACTAGCAGATCTTTGAGTATACAAGGGCACACATTTCATCTCAAAGCAAGTGAACACCTCCAGGCAGCACAGACTCACAGGTTTCATCTCTACCACTAGTAGACAAAGGAATCGTGTGTTTGAAGAATTAGAAAGTCAGCGAGAAGTGGTCATAAATGAATCTTTTTTCTTTTGACAGAGTACTAAGTCAACTAAATTCTTCTGCTCTCTGAAAATGGAGGTAGTCACTACACACATTTATCTTGCATATAAATGAAAATCTAAACCACTGGCACACCAGGGCAAGAACTATCAGCGCCTCCTAAGCTCGGCATCATGTTGGAACTTTGGGCACTGGGAGAACAGGCAGCCTACGGGCCGCCCTGGTAAGCAGCTGGGGCCCTGCCGTTGCGCAGGCTAAGAATCAGACATTGATCCATCCCCCACTTCCCTGTTAGCCAGTAGGCACCGGCGGTCTGAGTATGTTTTTGGAGGATGAATGTATACAGCTTGACAAGTAAGGGGATTTCCTTCTACCATCTCTTTGAAGGCAAATATTTTCATCACTGTTTTGCTCAGTTTTGATTAATGGTACTGCTTTATTCAATATTCTGTTTTTAAAAGTTCTATAGTTCCTTCCATTTTCCTCTATTTGATTGAAAGAACAGCTAATGTGAACAAAATGAGCTTTACTATTGAGCCCATTGCTTGTGTCCTGGTGACCTGCTCTGAGGTTCTGTGGTAGTTTTATTGCAGTGCAGTCACATGGGTTTGTTCTGTCTTGTTCTGCTGTATTTTGCTAACTTCAAAAAAAAAAAAAAAGTAGATAAGAAAGTAGCAAAATACCTCCAAAAATCTCCCAACTCCACCAAAGCTGATCCATGGATCATGGATGAGGAGAAACTCAAAAACAAGGCAACAGAATTATATAAGGTGATTAAAAGTACATAACAACAACAAAACAAGTCAGTAAGGTACTGAGCAACCTGAAACAGGATACAACTAAGCAGATAATGGACTTAAAAAGTAAAAAGAAGAAAAGAAAGTGCTCTAGAGGATATGGCTGCATGTATGTTTGAGTGTGTAGGATTGATACCCATGTTGATAAGTTGTTACTGGATCATTGAACTTTGCAGTCTCACTGTTTGAATGTCCACTTTGTATGCCCTAATTTTGTAACTTTAACAACTAGGTCTAAGAAGACAGTATGTAATTTATCAACTAGTGATTTCTTACTGCTTTTTTTCCCTGAGATTCTATATTGTTTCTACCCCTTTTTCTGTTTTTTTCTCTTTAAATAAAATTTAAAAAAAGAAATTCTATGTGAAGAAATAACAAGTCTGCTATAGCTATATGATTATTAGCAACACTATACTAGCAAGATCTATACTTACCAGTGAATAAGTAAACATGAAAAAACTCTAAATTGGTTATTAAATAACATCAAAATGCAAATACCTAACCAAAGAAAAAAATTACTTTTCTTAAGTATATCTAGCTCTATAAATGTACAAATTATCTTTAGAAATTCACATTTTTTATTTTTAAGTTATATGTAGATAACATAAAAACATTGTATGTATATATTTACTACAAAGCACAGATTTTTTAGAAAACTGTGGGACATTTTCAGTAGAATGAAAGAGGAGAAAGTACCAAAATAATATGAAACAAGATAAAAATCAAGATGATTTAAAATTGAAAAAAAGAAAATAAAAATATGAAAAAAATTAGAAAAATGTAAAGGATTAGTGACAGTAGCAAGTGCTATATTAATAATATTCACTTTCTAAGCCTGAGTAAATTTTTAAGTGCATCAGTGAATGAACAAAGTGAAACAAGATAAAAGTTTTTAAATATTTTAAAATGTTACAGATAAATATGGTCTACAAACAACACAAATATAAACCATCTATTGTATCATATACAGTTAAGAAAACATTTTATACTTGAAGAATTAAAGTGTTCATTTGCATCTGTTGAATATATCCAAATTATAAATTAAAAATAAGTTAACCAGATAATTTTAAAGAGAGAAAAAAGACTTCCCTTTCATTCACTGGCAAAATAAATTCCAGGTGACAGTGAGGCAAGTACTTTTAGGTTTTCAAGGAAATTTTGGTGACTCAATAATTTTAGATTCTTTTTTTTTTTTTTTTTTTTTGCGGTACCAGGGATTGAACTACATGACCTCACACTTGCCAGGCAGGTCCTTATGCCACTGAGCTAAATCCCCAGCCGGATTCCTTTATTTTCTAATGACCACGTGAAAGCAGCAAAAATATCTTTATATCTGCAAAGCTCAAAAAATTTGTCTCTTAATTCTTCTTTGAAGAAAACATACTGGAGGCATGTGTGTAAGTTGCAGGCAGTACAAATCAAAATTAGAAGTTTTAATTAAATATTAAAAATGTTTTTTCAAATGGGACTTCCTGGAAGATGGCGGAACAGAAAGCAGCAGAGTAAACAGCCTCTCTGAGAGAAACACTCCAAATGCTGGAATATCGCATTATGGGGAAGACAAGAAAGAACGAAGTGGTCCGCTCGACCCTGGAAGAATCTAAAGTGGGAATTGAAGCCCACAGAGAGAGTAAAAAAGAAATCCTTAAATGAAGAAGGCGGTAGCTAGTGGTACCTTCACCCAGAGCCGAATATGCTGTGTGAGAGGAGCTGTTGGAACCTGGGGACACACATTCACAGTGATGGTGGTGGCTGGCAAGCCCTGAGCCCCTGCAGAGAGACACAGCAGTGGAGAGGAACGACAGATGCAGAGGACTGCAGTGGCTGGCAGTCAGTGCAGAGGGTTCCGTTTTCCCATGGCAGAGAGTGATCGGCCAGGAGCCATTCTGGATCTGGGCAGGGATAAACCTGGAACCAAAACTGCAGCCGGCTCCCTCCAGCACCTCCTGGCTGGGGTCAGTCAAGTGGAAATTGCATGGACTGAGTCCTACCCCTGTGCACATTCCTACAGCCATCACCAGGGTTCCCCACTGTTAACCAGCTCCAGCTTGGCCTGGAGGCAGCAGCCAGCTCTGCCTTCACCCATACTGCAACAGCCATGGTGGGGGTTCCCTGCCATTAACCAGCGTGGTAGGAAGGCAGCAGCCAACCCACCCCTCAAGGGCACTCTGGCAACCATCATCGTAGATCACAGCAGGTAACCAGCGAGGAGGCAGCAGGCCAGCCCTGCCCCTGTGTGCACTCCAACTGCCACCAGGGAGACAAGCTGGGAAAAGCAGCAGACAGCTGTGCACCAGCACACCCAATGGTCACCATCAGATACTTGTAGCCATACTGGCTGGAAAAACCAAACAGTCTCTATTCAGAGAAATGGTAGCCAATACAGGAAGAGTCTGGGATCCCACTACCCAGTGACTATGTCAAGATGAAGAAGCAAAAGGCATTCTCTGGCCTCCAACCCAAGCAGGGCTGGCCCACGATATGTAAACATGGAAGAGATTGGGAGTGGCACACCTCAAGTTTCTGAAGTAATGGCAACAGAAGTAAAGAAACAACTTCAGAGGCTATAAAAGAAATTAGAACAGAAATACTATCTCAGATAAAAGAAGAAATGAAAAACAGAATGAAAGAATTGCTGAGCACCTCTAAAAAAGACATAGATAGAATAGAGGAGCATAGGAAAATGAGAGAAAGCTTGAATGAATATAAAAAAGACTTAGAATGCATGAAACAGATTAAAGATATTTCCAAGAAATTAAAAACTCCAATGAAAGCTTCAAAAATATCCTGAAAGAAACTAAAGAGAGAATTTCAAGCCTTGAAGACACAATTTGCAGCTTGCAATTATGAAAGAAAAGGTCTCTTAAAAATAGCATGGAACCAAGAGGTAATAAATCAAAGGCTGCAAGACAACCAAATGAAGCATAACTTAAGAATAATAAATGTGAGTGAAAAAGCAGGGTTAACACAAATGACATGAAAAGTCTAATTACAGAAATAATTTCAGAAAACTTCCCAAGCACAGGAAAATGAAATGATATTCAGATAAGTGAGGCTATAGAACTCCAGCCAGCTATATAAATATACACTCAGACATATAATAATCAAGATCCCAGAAATTCAACATAAGAACAGAATGTTAAAAGCTGTTAGAGAAAAGAAACAGATGACCTACAAAGGAAAACCCATCAGAATCACGACAGACTTCTCAACACAAACCATCAAATTAACAAGAGCTTGGAGTGAAGTATTCCAAGTCCTGAAAGAAAACAACTTCCAACCCAGATTGATGTGCCCTGCAAAGCTGTCTCTCAAAATTAATGGAGAAAAAAGATGCTTGCATAACAAAGAACAACAGAAGGAATTCATGACCACCAAACAAATCTTACAAAAAATACTGAAGGACATTCTAGAGAGAGATAAAAAAGACCATGTTTCCAGGAACACCAGCAGAAGGGGCTCACCAAGCAGAGCACACAATGGAATGGAGGGGGAAAGTAGGCAATCAACGGCAGGAAAATAGCATGCAGAGAGGAGGCAGAGTATGTTGGCTGTAGTCACCAATATAGATGGTCTCAATTCACCAATAAAAAGAAACACAGGCAGAATGGATCAGGGTCCATCAATATTCTTTAGACAAGAAACACACTTAACTCAAAAGGAGGTTCATGACTGAAAGTCAAAGGAAAGAGAACAACACTCTATGTGACAGGGAACCAGAAAGACATGGACGTAGCTTGCCCATCAGCTGCAAACTGGTTAAGAAAGTCATGGAACTTTTATACAATGGAAATCTACTCCGCTAAAGAAAGATAACCTCGAGGCTCTTGCAGGTAAATAGATACACCTTGAGACCATGCTCACTGGTGAAATGGTTCAGAGTCACATGGGTGAATAGGGTGATGTCTCCCTAGGGTAAAAGTGAAAGGAGTTAGTGGGATCCAAAATACACAATACATTCTGTGGAAGTGAAGAAGGAAGAGGTGTCTAAAAAGGGAAGGCAGTGGCCATTGTTAATCTATTACCATGATTTGAAACCCATATTGTTTTCATTGTTCTGTTCAGTTTAGTTTTATTCTGTTTCAATTATATTTTATTATATTTGATGGCATGTCTAATTTTATTATATTTGATGGCATGGGCAGCTATTTCAAAGATAACAAAATATGTTATAGTAGCTATTTTCGATTTCCTATTAGCTTGTTTTGAAGCCCTGTATTGCTTTCATTGTTTTGTTTTGACTAATTTTATTCTATTTTGTTTTATTTAATTCTATTATGTCTGATGGCATAGGCAACCACTTTGAAGGTATCAAGATGCATTATGGTACCCATTGTGATTTCACTATTATTTTGTTTTGAAGTCCTGTGGTGCTTCCATTGTTTTGTTTTTACTGTTTTTTTCTTTTTTTCCTGTACTACTTTGTCTGATTTTATTATGCCTGATGGCATGGGTAATTCTTTTTAAGATAACAAGAGGCATATGGTAGCCATTATTGATTCCCTTGTATTTTGTTTTAAAGTCCTGTACCATGTTCATCATTTTGTTTTGATTGACTCTGTTCTGTTTTATTTCATTGGGTTTTATTCTTTTCAAAATAAAAAAAATAAAGTTTTCCATTTCCTATAAGTTCATCACAAATACACCCTCAGTTAGATACACCAGAGCAATTCTCATTCATGCACAGAAAGACTGAATACATTTAGTTTTTCAATTTTGCCATTACATAGTACATTAAAGAGTGGTAAGAGATCTGAAGAAAAGGAAAAAATGCTAAAATCAAAGAAGAAAATATGTCATAGCATATAGGGGATGGATACACTCAACAGAGATGACAACAAGTCACTGAACATGCAGGAACATTGGGTATATACTGTAAAAATTCTTAGTTCTTGAAGACATTATTGTGCTATTATTATTGTAATCTTAGTGCTTCTGCTACCGTTGATGTTGCCAACACCGTCGCTGTTCTTGTTGCAGACTCTGCTCCTTATAAGTTATAAATATCTTCTATGACTATGTCCTAAGCTCTGAAACACTGCAATACGTGCTTTCCATACTTTAAACTCACAATAACTCTGTGAAATTGGCACCGTTATCTGTTTTATGAATTCAGACACTGTGGCACGTAATTTTATCTGTTTGTGGAAGATCTTATAAATCTTTTACATTTCCATGTGATTAAAAATTAAATCATAACAATCGTGTGAGTTTCAAAACTTCATTAAATGACTTTGTAATTAGATTTAAGAACTGCATTGGAAGATCTTTGCTTAAGGCAACACTGGCTAAGAGATTCATAATTTCCTTTAAATTAAATTGCACTGATTTAAGTAAAAATACCCACTTCAGAGAAGTAAATATGCCACAGTGCTAGTTTATGTGTTAAAATGATGTGAAGCTTATTAAAATAAGTTTTATTTTATGTAGTATTATCTAAAATTTAAGTCTTCTGCATTTTATAATGAAAAATACAATAATAAAGTAAAGCAGAAACACTGAAGTTAGCCCACAGGCCTAATAAATTCCACAAAATATTTGCAAGTAGTCAATAAATATCTGATAAAATGTCACCTGTAGCTTCTAGCCAGTTTTGCTCTGCAATGCAGAATAATTAATAATCAAATTATAGCAGGAAAAAACCTCACCATTTTCTTTTAAAGATCAAGTTAAAATTTTTGGATCAATTTTTGAAATCTTACAATTTTGAAATTTGAAGGACAGATTTACAATCAAAATGTTTAAGAAATATGTCACATAAGTGTCTAGGATTTTCTTTGCAGTAACTCACAGCCAAAGATACTTGTACACAAATTGTCCATGCTGAAGTAGCTGGTCAGCCCAGACTCTCTCTCACCCCATCTACTTCGGCGTATTTCTTCTTTGCGGGCACATGGATTTATCTCCCAAGGATATAGGCACCTTTATTCTGAAAACTGTGGCCTTGGAGCAGTAGGGTCAGCTTTGTCTTCTGGTAAGGAAGACATCTAGGAGTTCCTGGGAATTTATGTCCATCCACCCTAAAACCATTAACAGCAACTGGCTAGAGTAGGAGTAGTAAATTCCAGTCTCTTAGTTGTCAAGTTATAATTTCTGTAATTCATCAATCTACTTATTTCCTTCATAACACTTACCATTCTTTGTTATGATCTTGCTTTTTTCCTGATTTTTTCTTCTATGTTTCCTAAACCAAGAATATAGTATTTTTTCTCAACATATACTTGTTCCCAGCTTGATTCATCCATTTGTTCTTGTAAGCAATCTTTCCTCAGCTAACAGATATTCAGTGTCTACCATGTCACAGACCATTTTATACCAATATAGAGAACAAAAGACACTTACAACATGGAAAAGTTGTCAAACTGGACCTACAGTACTCCAGTCCCCTTCTTTTCCCTTTGTATTTTAGTATGCACTAGTCTTCCAGGCTTGAAAAAGGGAAATAAAACAAATCTTCGCAAATGACAAAATATAATTATTGAATTTTTAAAACCTCATTCTCATACAAATGAATGGTGAAAGTACAGCAAAATTTTAGTCAACTGTTTAATGAGAATTCAGTAGTGTCATGGTTTATATGAGGAGCCCCCAAACCTCATGCAATTATGCATTTGTGATTGGTTCACTGTCTAGCACTCGGATTGGTGGTGTGAGTGCTATGCCTGCCTAGGGGTGGAGCCAGGATATGATGTAATGGCAGGAAAAAGGTCTCTCTCTCTCTCTCTCTCTGTTACCAGTTCTGCCTTGCTGTTTGCAGCTGCTATGAACTGCAGTCCCATCATGCGACTCTGCCTTGGAGCCAACTGAGTACGGACTGAAACCTCCAAGAACTGTAAGAAATAAACCATCCCTTCACTCATTTTGGGTGTTGAGTATTTTGCCCAACCATGAGTAAAAAGTAACTAACACAAGTATTCTCCCTTTATCTGTAGTTTTGCTTTCCTCAGATTCAACTACCTGTGATTAATTGCAATCCAGAAACAATAAATGAAAAATTCCAGAAAAATAACCTTTCATAAGTTTTCATTTCTTCTCTGCTCTAATTAGCGTGATGAAACCTTGAACTGTCTCATCACATCCAGCCAGGACATGAATCATTCTTTTGTTCATTTTGTCCATTACACACTTTAAATTACCCACAGTTGTTAGAATCATTAGTTACTTAGCCCTCTGCTTATGAAATCTACTACTGGGGTATCACAGTGCTTGTGTTCAAGGAGCTCTTATGTAGTTGCCTAATGTCTGTCATTCACCCCTCTTCATCTTGTCACATAGGCATTTAACATCTCACATCTTCACAAGAAGGGTGAATACAGTGTGATAAGGTATCACAAGAGACCGTATTCATATAACCTGCACTATAGTACTGTCACTGTCACTCTATTTTAGTCTACTAGGGTTAACTGTTGTGCTCTTACTGTACAAAGCTTATTAATAGTTTGTTCATAGAGAAACAAACATATATGTACATATACTCACATCTATGGATGGTTGAATGTTATCAGTGGTTTCAACCATTAACCAGGTCTTCACAAATGTATCACCAGTGGATAAGCAGGTAATATTGAACAACAGCAAAGAAAAACCAATTCATTCAAAAGAAATGAGGGAAAGAAGGATTTTATGTTCAACAGGAAGAAAAGGAATGTTGAAATAATACACTTAGATAAAGTTGGTAAATGTCCAATGAGGCAAAAGAAACTTCACTTTTGAAGTTACCTTTTCTTCTGGACAGTAAACAATTATAATTTATGAATGAAATATAAATTTACACTTCATTCTACAGAGTTGTAAAATATCCAAAATAGGCATCAATAGAACATTACATGTATATATTTATATATACGTGAAAATTAGTTTGACTTGCTATGTTACTATTTTATAGCAAGTCAAGAAAATTTACATTTCCTTAAGATGACTCTAATCTACTAGGCAATGCTGAAGATTAAATTAAAAATTCATTCATGCTTTTCTGTTTTCAAAATTTCAGTATCTTTAAAGTCAATGCTATTAATGAACAAATTCTTCTTGCAAATTGTAACATGTAAATTTCATTTGTTTTGCCCTTTCCCTTTCACTTTTTGTGTTCTTATGTTAAAACAACTTCCTTTAACTTTACAAGTAGACAAAGGAAATATGGATCTCAGAGATGACGAATGCAAAACTTTTAAAAAGCCTTTATTCATCTTAAACGTTTTACTCTTAGTTGTGTTACTCTTTCCTGTTGATAATCCTTCCATTTTTAATTATTATACAAACCATTCTCTTCTCTTTCTAGTTTTCTGTTTAGTCATTCTTTTCCCTCTTACCTTTCACGTTTTTTAGCCACCTCTATACATACATACAGTGCTACAAAATTTGGACTTCATAGACATTATTTTTCTTTAAATAAGTTTCCCTTTAGAAAATTCATATATTCTCAATATTGAAAGTATTATTTCTAATCAAAAATCTGAGGCCTATTAATTCTGATTCAGGATAGATTTTATTAGTAACTGACACCTGGGTATTGTTAATTTCCCTGATTATCTGAAGTTCAAAATAGTGAATGTGGCTTTCACGCATGAGCCATGCTGCCCTCATAGTTGCTATATTTTGTTAATTTTGAATTTTCATTCATTCATTTTCCCAGACTCAGGTGGTCAAAAATTTACTGCAAGCTTTATTTCTTCCCTTTCCTTTATAGCACACATCCATTTGTTGCCTACAAACTACTAGGTGAACACTCAGGCACTCACTGCAAATGCCTATTGCATGGATTTCATTCTCTCTACCAGTGTAGAGATTAATGTCTTTTTGCCTCTGACCCCAGCTGACTAAGCCTCCTGGCTTTTTCTGCTGAAGGTAGGCACACTCTTCCTGATATTGCCAGATTAAATATCTTAAAATATGACTTTCATAATGTCTTCTGCTTAAATATTTTTCTAGGAGTCCTATTGTGGAGATTAGGAAATGCTTCCCCCTTTATTTTTAAACCTATCCAGGAGTTGGCCCTGACCTACTTTTCTGATATTAATTTTCTCTCCTGAATACACTGTAACTCTTCCACCACCCACAAATCTCCTTGCCCTTCCTGCCCCAATAGCTCAGCTCTTGTTTTTTTTCACAGTTATCCTTAGAATCCCTTGCTTCTTGGTATGTGTATGTACAGCACATGGGAAGATAGCACACCATCAAGTCCTGTATCCTTGAACACTAATATCCATGACTCAGACTACCATGGCAAGTAGCTAACCAGTATAAGTCTCTTATTAGACAAATTAACTTACTCATATTCTTCACTGATTATTTTAAGACCTACTTTGTGCCCTGAAAATACAGCAATGAAGTATACACAAAGTTTATACTAACAAGAACAAAATAAAAGCACAGCCTACCATGTAGCATTAACTATATAAAAGCAGGAGCAAAAAGCAGTATGCGAGGTAGTGAACAAGGAGGGAACACGTGGGAGTTAAAATCTGAAGAATATGAAAAACCAGGCCCTGCAGATAACCAGACAGAATTAGATAAAGATTGCAGTTGACAGCAGGGCTGAAAGGAAGATAAATACTAGAATTTTCAACATAATATTGAAGACAGAGTTTACATGGTTTTTCTGATAGGCTGAATTGTCACAGAGAGAAAAGGAGGAGAAATTTTGAAGAGCAACTTAAACTGTTTCCCTGACAAACTGGTCAAATAAAATCCCAAACCCAAATCCCAATAAAATCCCAATTACGAGGAAGGAAGATTGAAATAAGGCTATCATAAGGCCAAAAGTCATGAATTCTCCTTCAAAAAATGCTAACATATATTCCTATATAGATCTAAGAATGTATCAGGTCACTCAGTAAGAAATCAAAATTGCAGCCTTGGTGGGAGAAGACAGTTTGAGAGTTGTCGGTAGATAGGTAGAATGAGACCACAAGATGAGGTAGGGATGATTGCCTTAAAAACAAAATCCCCAGCTGGTTTTCATAGTGCAGCAAAATGGGAGCAAGAATCAGTGAAGGAATGAGCGAGAGAAGCAAGTACAATTTGAAGAGAACAGACAATTGCTCGGGAAGCCAAAAGAGACCTTTTCACAAAGGAGTGCCTGAGTTGTTCCCAGGGCTGCTGCACTAAGGAAAATGATGGCTAATGTAGCACTGACAGCCAGGAGTTCCCTGCATGGTTTTCTGACCGTGTCCCCAATCCCCTCCCCGTGCCTCTCACAGAGTAAGGCACTCAATAAACAACCATAGACTGTCACCCCTTGTCACTGCTGCATCACGTCACATAAAAATTTACGGTGACAAGTTTCCTACAGTCCTAGTTTTATCCCGAGAGTAATATGAAGGCACTCCATCCAATATGTGCTTTAAAAGTCCTTCAATTAGTATAAATCCTTCAGGTATGATGCCCATTTCCAAGCCTAAAGTGGCTGTGGCTAAGTGGCTGTAGATATTCATTTCAGTCTATCTTTTATTCATGGTGGCTTTAGTCACATTTACAGTTTGAGGAGTCTATTACTTCAAAATGTCTCCCAAGAGGAGGACAAAAGGTACTAAATAAACCAGTATATATATATATATATATATATATATATATATATATATATGCCAAAGAGTATTCCATGGGAAGTTCTTTCTTTAGGACTTTATGTCCAAAATCAATCTGCTATTTCAATCAACAAGGAAGAAATTTTGTTTTTAACATTCCCATCATTTCCACATGAAATAGTATATTATTTGGGGCTGACAATCACCCCAAGTAGACAGAAGACTGCAGGTGGCCTAATAAACTCTGTTCCCCTAAAGGACTCACACACATGCAAGTTCTGAGCTCGTACTTTGCCATATTTCAATGTAGTCACTATTTAAATGTCTGCTTGAGGGACAATCCAAACTTCCTTTCTCTGCCTGCCTCTTCATGGCCCCAGCGACCTTTACAAATGATAGCAAATGAAAGATGAAGGGAAAGAGGAAAACATTAAGATATTTTGTCCTACATGTCTATGACTTGTTGAAAATAATCATAGGACCTATTTGTCACACCAGAACTTTGTCTTTTTCTCCCTGTAGCAACTGACAGACTCAATGAAAAAAGCGCAGGTAAAGAGGAAGTGACAGCTGCATCATTTCTGCTCCGTCTCCTGGTCTTTTTAATTTTTCTTCAGATGAAATATATATATACAATATCAAGTCAGTTAAGTGAAAGGAGCATCTACAGGGAGAAGGAAACTAACCAAGTTCTTTCTTCAGTATAGAAACAGCTATTAAAAAAATATCTGTCTCTTTCACTTTCAATAGTCCAGTTATACTTCTCGTCTTTTTTCTGTAACATGAAAATGTGTTTTCCCTTGGAAAAGAGAAATGACAGGTGGAGCAGGTAGGCAGAGGACTGAGAGGAAATGAAGGGTGGGGACAGAGAATTTAGGCTAAGTAAATACAATCAGCCAAGCTCTGTGGAAGGATTATCTTCTGTACCTCTTTGACAGGATGAAATATCTTAAATCAAATATAACAAGGTCACTCAAGAGCATACAGAAGAATATAGTCTGACCCTGAAAGTAACTTAAAATGATGACATAGGACCATGAAAAATATAAAGTTTACTTTAAAGTAAAACAAACTCTCAAGGTTTGCTAAAAATCCTGTAAGGACCCCTTCTACGGTGACTTGACAGTCACAAAGCCTGTGCATAAACACCCTGGAACAGAATACTCTCCTTTCAAGGGGCTCATCTTCTGGTGGGAGATTATTTCTTTATTTTAAACTAATGTAATTTCTTGTTATGGTTTCTGTCTAGATGTCCCTCCAAAACCTAATGTGGTCATGAAAATTTTTCTTTGAAGTGTATAATTGATTCCTAGTGTGATTCTGGGATTAAAGGTGGGCAATTGTTGGATCAGTCCACTGATTGAACTGGCACCACCTTATGTTGGTAGACTGGGTACAATATAAGGTACAGAAAGAGACTCGTCTCCTTGTTTTCTTCTTGTTGCTTTTGCTGTCTTCTGCCACCATGAACTGTCGCCCCTCGGCCAAGTGCCATCCTGCCAATGCATACAATTAAGGGCTGACACCTGTGCAAACTGTGAGCTAAATAAAACTTTGGTCCTTTAATTTTGAGTTTGGGGTATTTTGTCTCAGAAATGAGAAAAGTGAGTAAGACATTTCTCATCAGCCCTACTCTGTGCTGTACCACTCAAGAGAAGTCAAATTCTCAATCTAAGATTTCAATAGCAAACTTTTTCTCAAAGTTTGATTATCTCTTAGTCAATCACATCTATAATTTTTACCTTTGATTTTATTTTTAACCAATGAAGTTCTTATATAGTTTTGAGCCTTTGTCATCATATTTCTTGAGCATAGTAGTTATTTATTGATTTTAAAATATCATGACCAATATTCATAACTTATTAGAATTGCAGCTAACTGTCTAAGGCATTATTTTTTAAAAAGAGATATTGCTAAGCCATCCTGAATTGAAGTTTAAAAAGTTATTTACTTATTTTTTAAGCTTATCTATTTACTTATTTTTTATTATTGTCTATTTACTTATTTTTTTAAGCTTATCTATTTACTTATTTTTCTTCGGTGTCCCATGGAATACTGAAAGATTTCTTATAAACTATACTTGAATAATTGGGTTATTAGAACTAAAGTGAGAAATGAATTTCTTTCCTTTCTAATAAAAAGTAGTATTTACTTACAAGCACTCAAAATATCAACAAACCAGCTACAACTTGTTTTTTGCAATTACAGAGTGGTATTCTGTTAACAGAACAACAATTATTTTGTATAAGCCACAACAAGGACAACTGAAGATGAAAAACTACCATCCCCATAGATAACTAATTTGTGCTGTGCACCAAGAACCTGCTTTTAATTTTCATGCCAATTTACAGCCCCCATACTATACCAAGCAAGATTAGTGGCTATTGAAAATACCACCAGCACAGGGCTATGTAAAGACATACCTAGCAATGTGTTAACTATACAAAAAAAAAGAAAGGAAAGAAAGAAAGAAAGAAAGAAAGAAAGAAAGAAAGAAAGAAAGAAAGAAAGAAAGAAAGAAAGAAAGGGACACTGTATAATTTAAAAACAAATCTTACACAGCCTTATATTTCAAATATTTTCTCCAAAAGGAGAGTTGTGCACGGGGGGTTCAATGATTTGTAGACAAGAGAAAAAACTGCACTAAAACCAATTCATTCATCATCATCATCTTCATCTTCACCCTCTTTGTCTTCTCATCTACCTGCCTTTTTCTTTTTCTGCTTTACCAACTCCCCTTTGTGCTGCATCATGTTTTCCTGTAGCTGGGTAGGCAGCGATGTCCTGCAGCTTACCTGCCTTCTACTTGTAAGGCTGTTTGTCATCTACTGCAATGTCGATCCACATTTCCCCCAGTTTCTTTGCGCCATCACTAACAGATTGCCCAGGATGTCCTACTTTCAGTTTCAGATGATACTCAGAACAAGAAAGCTGAAACGGGCCTCTTTGGTACACTGGGACCCTCGAATTTAGTTTTTGTTTCTCTTTTTGGAGGAATATAAATCTTCATTTCTCTTTCCTTCTCTACCTTTGTCATGTCTTCAAACTTGCTTTTCTTTTGTTTTAGCAGGCATGGTCTTCCACCTCTCTGAGAAACTTGTGGGAAGACTGAGAAGTTAAGGGAAGCATCTGAATGCTTCTCTTTGTGCTCCTCTCAGCAAGTTTGCATAAACAATGCACCTGGTGACATTTTCCTCTCAGCTTCTTAGGATGTCCTTTGCCCATGTTTCCTTGTTTTCCTCAGCAAGGCACAGAGTCACCCAGTGCCTGCCTGGCTCTCACTTTCCCTGGCACTGACTTTCGTGGAGCAATAAGAACTGAATTTTTTGGTGGTAGACACGACCAAATCTGTTGTTCTGGCTGGAAATCATGAGGAAAATTGACGCTGGCCCATCCTAGACAGACACATGCACAAGCACAGTATAATCCTCTTTCCTTTGGCTCACTTCTTCGGCTCCTATGTCATAAAATATTTTTCAGATATTGTAATAAGAAGGAAGGAAAAACTGATGTCTCCCATCCTCAGCCATGTCTGTCTTCTTGTTCTGGCTGATAAATTAGAATCAGTAGAAAAGCTCTGATTTTGGAATGAGCCATATGGGAACCTGCCCTCCTTACCTCACCGCTGCACACCATGAGGGTCATTCTGGCTCCCAGTTCTGCCATTATGCACAGATTTCTTCCTCATGTAAATACCATGCATGTAAGATCACACCATGCTCAGTCATCACCCAGGGAGACAAAGCAGTGTGCTGTCTAAGAGTCATTTGTGAACAATAGAAAAAAACGATTAAGCAATTCTCTAAGAAACTGTGTGTTGGTGGAAGTAAGACTTGAAGCCTGGGTTCCAGGAAAAAAAAACTGAAATATGCAAAATATATCAAACTGCTAGATTAGGCTGCCTGAGTCATAAACCAAAAAAAGGAGAAGTATGGATAAAATACCTAGATTTCAACAAATTCTGTCAGAATTACCAGGAATAAAAATGTGCCTTCTTAATTCAGTTGTGTTCATTTATAAAATCAAACTAGTGCTGAATACAGTGACCTCAGATACTCTGGTGGCTGAGGCAGGAAGAACAGAATTTGAGACCAGCATGGGCTATGTAGTAAGACCCTGTCTCAAAAAAATCAGTCAATAGATAGATGGATAGAGAGTAGAAAGTTACATAGATAAAATTAATTAGGGACAATAAACAGAAAATACTGGTGAGATACTGGTAATGGTGAATTATGCTATATACAATTAAATTTTCTCGCTATTAATTTGCTTTAATGTTAGGAGTCTTAAAAGGAGTGGTCCTATTCTTCATGTTTCCATGGATTTTCTGCTTTATTTTTTCCTTAGGATCTCTACATTTTGAACAGCAAATACACTTAGCTTTTAGAAGGCAATCTTGGAGTCTGAAATTAATGGTCTATAATTAACCACTAATTAATAAATTTGAGAGGAAAAATGCAGTGTAAGTCTTCCATCATGGTTGATTCCCAGAAATGAAATGCCAATAAGGAAGAAGATAGTTAATAATATCTTTTTAATTTTTCAAAACTAATTCAAGGGAAAGGGACTTTGAGCCTGCTCCCAGGGGGTAAGACCACACGCTGTGTCTGAGACCAGCCAGGACCACACACAGGGAGAGGGGCCCAACCCGGCCATGCCCAGCAACTATCAAGCAGCCAGCAGCACCCAGATTCCAGCTTTGGGTGAGGCTGAAGGCCCCCACCGTGTGCTCTGGCAAATTGCCAGCACATGGAAAGGCACTTTGAGCCTGCTCCCAGGTAGTAAGACCACCCGCCCTGTCCCAGACCACCCCTGGCCACACACAGCGACAGGCCTAACTGGGCCACTGCCAGTGACCACCAACAGCCATTGGGACCCATATTCCAGCTTTGGGCACTCACCATGTGATTGGGCTGAATCCCAGCCCATGGAAATGGACTTTGAGCCTGTTCCAAGGCCATAAGACCACATGAAGCATCCCAGAAAACCCCAGGCCACACACAGGGATGGGGGCCCCACTGGGCCACACCCAGCAACCACAAAGCAGCCAGCAGGACCCAGATTCCAGCCTCAGGCCCTGACCAAACACTCTGGCAGAATCCAAGCACACAAAAAAAACTTGGAATTTAGCTCCCAGGTGGCGAACTTTGGACTACAGTGGATTAACTGTGCCAGTGTGATGAGTATGCCCCTAAAATAGAGGTGTACAGTGGGTAAATAGGGCCACTAGCAAAGCCCCTTCCAACTAACTGTAAGACCTTGATGAGTCTGAAAAGAGTGTGGGTGACCCCCTCCTACACACAGAAAACATCAGGCAGAGTGAAAATGACAAAACGAAAAAGCAAAATACAGTCTCAAACATCTAGTCCACCAGAAGCAAGTGCAGGAGATATTGAAATAGAGTACCCCAAAAGTAACACACCGGGAATCTCTGAAAAGATAGCCAGTGAAATAAAAAACAACTGCATCAGGCCATAGAGCAAATCAAATTAGAAGTACTCTCCCATGTAAAGACAGAAATAACAACCTTAGTAAAGGAGCTGCTGAGTGTGGCTAAAGAAGAAATTGAGAAAAAAGTACAGGATCATGGAAAACTGATTGAAACCTTGAATGAACAATATATAAAACATGCAGAATTCATGAAAAAAACTGAAAAAGACATCCAAGAAACAAGAAATTCTACTCAAAGCTTGCAAAACCGCTTAAATAAAGCTGAGGATAGGATTTCAGACTTTGAGGATAGGATCGCAACTAGTGATCATGAATGGATAGAACTTTTAAAAATAACAAAACAGCATGAACTGACAAAACAGCAGCTTCAAGATGATGCCAAGAGCAACAATAGAGGATTAATAGGCATCAGTGAAGTGGCAGGAGTCAAGGCAAATGACGTAGCCAAAATATTCACAGAAGTAATAGAAGAAAATTTCCCAAACATGGGGAAAGAATCTGATATGCAGATAAGTGAGGCATATAGAATGCAAAACAGTCACAATCACCATAAATCCACACCCAGAAACATAATAATTAAGATCTCAGACGTGCAGCATAAAAACAGAATCCTAAAAGCTGTTAGAGAAAAGGCACAATTCACCTACCAAGGAAAGCCCATTAGAATCACAGCAGACTTTTCAGGACAAACCCTCAAGTCAAGAAGTGCTTGGAGTGAAGTATTTCAAGCCCTGAAAGAAAACAACTTTCAACTGAGACTGTTGTACCCAGAAAAACTTTCATTCAAATTTAATGGAGAAACAAGATACTTCCATGACAAAGAACAACTGAAGAAATTCACGTCCACCAAACCAACCCTAGAAAGAGTACTGAAACACATACTAGACAGAGATAAAAATGAACACAATCCTTAAAACAACAACAGAAAGAAACCACCAGGTAGGATAAGCAATTAAATAAGGGGAAAAGCAGAAAGAAACAACTAGAACATAATGGCAAAGTCAAGCCAGTACATATCAGTGTTATCCATAAATGTAAGTGGCCTCAATTCACCTAAAAAAGAAATAGACTGACAAAATGGATCAAGAAACATGATCCCACAATATGATGCATACAAGAAACACATCTGACCCAAAAGGAAACTCATAGAGTAAAAATCAAAGGATGGAAAATAGTATTCCATGCAAAAGGAACCCAGAAAAAAGCAGGGGTAACTATTCTATTTTCAGAAAATGTGAACTTCAAACCTAAAATGATTAAAAGAGATAAAGAAGGTCACTACATACTTGTTAGTGGAAAAATTCAAGAGGAAGAACTATCAATTATAAATATATATGCACCAAATACAAGAGCACCCAACTATGTAAGACAGACACTAATGGACATGAAAAACCAACTACACAAGAACACAATTATAACAGGGGATCTTAACAGCCCATTGTCATGAGATACATCAACTAGACAAAAAGTCAGCAAAGAAATAAGAGAACTGAATCATACCTGTGAGCAATTGGACTTAGTAGACATTTACAGAGTATTCCACCCAGTTGCATCAGAATACACATTCTTCTCAGCTGTGCATGGGACATTCTCCAAAATAGACCATATACTATCCCATAAAACATTCTTAAGTAAATGCAAAGGTATTGAAATCATCCCATGCACAATATCTGACCATAGCGCACTGAAATTGGAAATTAATGGCAAAAGAAATTGCAAAACCTGCACAAATACATGGAAATTAAATAACAACCTTTTGAACAACCAGTGTGCTACAGATGAAATTAAAGATGAAATAAAGCAATACCTACAATTGAATGAAAATGCAGAAACAACATACTGTAATCTATGGGATGCAATGAAAGTGGTCTTAAGAGAGAAATATATAGCAATACAGTGTCATATCAAGAAAACAGAATGAGCACAAATAAACAACCTAATGCTCCATCTCAAGCTTCTAGAAAAAGAAGAGCAAGATAAACCCAAAGCTCATAGAAGAGAGGAAATTGTAAAGATTAGAGCAGAAATCAATGCAATTGAAACTAAAAAAAAACAAAGAATTAATGAATCAAAAAGCTGGTTTTTTGAGAGAATAAAAAAAATTGACAAGCCCCTAGCTAACCATATCAAGAGAAAGAAAGAAAAAACCCAAATTCATGCAATAAGAACTGAAAATGGGGAAATTACTACAGATCCCATGGAAATTCAAAAGATCATGAATACCTACTTTGAAAATCTCTACTCACATAGAGTGGAAAACACAGAGAAAATGGACAGATTTCTAAAAACATATGAACTATCAAAGCTCAACCAAAAAGATATAGCAATTTTGAACAACCCAATATCAGCTATTGAAATTGAAAATGTAATTAAAAACTTAGCAACAAAGAAAAGCCAAGGTCCTGATGGATTCACAGCTGAATTCTACAAGAAATTAAGAGAAGATTTGATGCCAATACTGCTTAAACTCTTCAATGAAATTGAGAAGAAAGCAAACTTCCCTAAATCATTACTGGAAGCAAGTATTACTCTGAGAAAACCAGGGAAAGATCCAACCAAAAAGGAGAACTACAGACCAATCTCACTAATGAACATTGATGCAAAGATTTTCAATAAAATACTGACAAATATAATGAAGCAAATCACCAAGAAGATTATACATCATGACCAAGTGGAGTTCATTCCAGGAATGCAAGGCTAGTTTAACATATGCAAATCAATAAATGTAATACACCATATCAACAGATCCAAAAACAAAAACCATATAGTCATCTCAATAGAAGCAGAAAAAGCTTTTGACAAAGTCCAACACACATTTGCGATAAAATCCCTTCACAAACTTAAAATACATGATGTCTACTTCAACCTTTTAAAGGCCATCTATGACAAACCAACAGCCAACATTATTCTAAATGGACAAAAACTGAAAGCTTTCACTTTAAAATCAGGAACAAGACAAGGATGTTCACTATCCCCACTCCTTTTCAATATAGTTCTGGAAACACTAGCCAGGGCAATCAGACAAGATAGAGAAATAAAAGGAATAAAGATAGGAAAAGAAGAAGTTAAATTATCACTATTTGCAGATAACATGACACTCTATATAGAAATCACCAACAGAGTGAAAAGAAAACCCACAGAGTGGGAAAGAATTTTAGCCAGCAACCCCTCAGACAAAAGACTTATATCCAGTACATATAAAGCATTGAAAAACATCAAGCCCCCCAAATTCAAAGACCTCTCCAAAAATGGGCATCTGAGATGAACACACAGTTCTCAGAGAAAGATATACAAATGGCAAATAAATACATGAAGAAATGTTCACCATCACTGGTCATTCGAGAAATGCAAATTAAAACAGCATTGAGATTCCACCTTACTCCTGAAAGAATAGCTGCCATCAAGAAATCAACTGATGGGCTGGGGATTTAGCTCAGTTGCATAAGCACCTGCCTTGCAAGCACACAGTTGTAAGTTCGATCCCCAGTCCCCACCACCACAAAAAAAATCAACTGATAACAAATGTTGGCGAGGCTGCAGGGGAAAAGGAACACTGCTCCACTGCTGGGGGAATGTAGACTGGTGCAACCACTATGGAAATCAATGTGGAGAATTCTCAGAAGACTAGGATTGGAAGTTCCATTCAATCCAGCTATTCCCCTTCTGAGTATTTTCCCAGAAGAACTGACAAGTTCATATCACAGTGATATATGTGCACCCATGTTCATAGCATCACAATTTGTAACAGCTAAATCTTGGAAACAACCAAGATGCCCATCAACTGCAGAGTGGATGAAAAAGATGTGGTATTTTTATACAATGGAATATTACTCAGCTATAAAAAAAGAATGATCTTAAGGCCTTCTTAGGTAAATGGAGACAACTTCCTCATTAGTGAAATAAATAAAAATCATATTTATAAATATCACATTGTGTCTCTAGTGTAAAAAATGATAAGAACTATAAGAGTAATAAAACCTAAAATGTGTAATTGCTATTGTAAAAAAGAGAGGAAAAGAAAGTCCTCTAAGGGATATAACTGCATGTATGCTTGAGTGTGTAAAATAGATGACCATATTGCTGAATCTTTGTTGGATCTTTGAGCAGAACTGTTTGCAGTCTCACTCTTTGAATGTCTACTATGTATCCTTTAACTTTGTAACTTGAACAACTACATCCAAGATGACAACATGTAATTTATCAACTAGTGATTTCTTAATGCTTTTTACTTTTTTTTCTTTTTTCTTTTAGAATTCTGTATTGTTGATACCCTTTTCTTTTGCTTTTGTTTCTCTTTAAATAAGATTTTTAAAAAATGCATAATTGCTATTGTAAAAAAGAGAGGAAATTGGAAGTGCTATAAAAGATATAACTGCATGAATATTTAAGTGTATAGGATTGATAACCATACTTCTAAGTTCTTGCTCGATTGTTGAACAGATCTGTTTGCCATCTCACTGCTTGAATGTCTACTTTGTATGCTCTAATTTTGTAACTTGAGTAACTATTTCTAAAAGGACAATATGTAATTTATCAACCAGTGATCTCTTATTGTTTATCCTTTTTTTTGAATTCTATAATATTTCTACCTTTTTTCTTTTTTTCTCTCTTTAAAAAAAAAATTAAAAAAAACTAACTCAAGCACCAGTAAAAATTGTTGGCAGAATTTTGAGAACCATATGGTGCCTCCCTAACAGTGCTAATAAAGAGAAGGTAAGATCTTGTCTAATTCTCCTTTGGGTTACTAGTAAAATAACATATATGCCAACTCACATTATCATTTTTCTGAGTATATTGATTCTTCTGGAACTATTCATAGATGCCTTTTGCTGTTTTTAATTTATAATCTGAAGCTTTTTTATATTAATAGAAGTTTTGTAAAAAGGGCAAGAGGAAAGATCTGGAATCTGGAGCAAAAGAAACAAGTTTTTCTTTTCTCCTATTTTACCTTTTAGCTTTTCAGTTCCACACGAGCATATATTAGTCAAGGTTTCTCAGGGAAGCAGAATCAAGAAAAAGAAATTTACTATAAGAATTTGAGTCTCACCATTATGAAGGCTGATGAATTCCAACATCTGCAGTCCTCCTCATGAAGGCCTTCTCAGAAAAGGTATATCCAACAGCCAACATCAGAGACCCTGATGAGAAGAACTTGAAGTCATAAAGGACACCTCTTAGGTTACAGAGTAAGAAAACCAAAATTTGTCTAATAAGGTTATGACAAAAGTGCAAATGTAATTTGACAGAGCTCCCATTGGACAGTTTAGGCAGGTGAATACATGATAATGGTTATGACAATATAAACATTCAAAAATTCTAAAGATCTTAATTGTACTAAAAGTGGACATCATTGGATACCACTCAAGCCAAAGAAGACCAGCCATTGCTACTAAACATGTGATTTTTCTCACTTTGATGTTCTAACAGAGAGTGTCATGATACTGGTGTAATAATCTTTCTTTTAATAGAATTCCTCCCAATAAAAATAGAAAAAAATAGTCACCAATAGAAAATAATACATCACCATTTTAAAATAATAAGTGGACTCAAAAGCCACTCATCATCATATTAAAGAAAAAATGATCAAAGTTTATAATGGGTCACTCAGAAAGAATTTTTGCTTAAATAACAGTCTTATATCTCTGTGAACTGACAGGAACAATGAGAAGAGATAATGTGAATCAGCAACTTCAAAGGAGCTATCAACAAATTCAAAAACATCTCCAATACAGTCTAGGTCATTTAAAGTGAATTAAGTATAAGATAATATTAAAGATCCACTCAACTGCTGAGTGTTCATACTAACATGGCTCAAGAAAAATAGTCCTGGTCATACAATAACTTAGACTACCTCTTAAATTCAGAAAAATACTATATATATGTATATATATATATATTTAAATAAGAAGGAGAATGTGAGATAGTACTGGCAAAGTTGATAATTGTGGAAGTTATATAAAAATAAAGAAAATATTGTCATATTCTTAGTAAATATTTAAATACCAAAAAAAATAGCGACAAATATGCCAGTTGAATTTATGAGGGAAAGCTTCAGTATAGCAAAAGTAGCAGCAGTCAGGGAAACAAATATTTTGAATAGTTTTTAAAGATTTCTGTTTCTGATCCTTGTAACATTACAAATAACTCTCTTTTTTTAAAAAGTAAGTTAGTTATTTTTTTTCAATCAAAAAACTCAATTATATTTCTACTTAAAAATATGGAAATGTTAATAAGCAATGTCTCAAAAAGTTTCAACCAGTATCATTAGTTAAGACTTAAATGGGTCTTTATTTCCATGTAGAATAAAAAGGGAAATTAAAAACTATTGTTGGACTCATATATGTAAGCTTGTTAAAATTACAAGTTTTCTGTCACTCCACTAAGGGAGAGGCAAGTCTTTTGGCTCTAAGACCTCAGAGACTCTCCTAGTTTTATAAGTAGCCTAGCAGTCATCTTGGTTGAAATAGCTCAGGAGCGAGCCTTAAGGCCATTAGCTAGCACCCCCAGCACTGCTTTCAATAGCACAGTCATTCCTGGGCCATCTGTTGGTTTGCCAGAACAAGGTTACACGTTCTTGGTGGATTAACCAACTGAGATTGATTTCCTCATTTTTCCAGAGGGCAGAAGATGAAAGATCAAAGTTTCAAAGAGTTCAGTTTCCTCTGAGGCCTCTCTGTTGGGACCATGGATGACTGTCTCGTTTCTCATGTCTTTAGATCTTCCACATGTGTGTGTGTGAGGGTGTCTGTTTGTCTGTCTGTCTATCTGTCTATGCCTTAATCTCCTCTTATAAAAATATCAGTTATATTCTACTAGGAACCCACACTAATGACCCCATTTAACCCTAGTCATCTTTCTAAAGACCTGTTTCCAAGTGTGGCCAGATTCTGGTGTACTGGGAGTTAGGGCTTCACCATGGGAAACACAGCTCTACCCATAACAACTAGGAAGCTCTCAGTTCATATTTCAGTATTTACCCAACACCCAAACTCTATACACATGAAAATCTGATTAGGCACCAATACTCTTCTGGAAGCCTAGAAAGCATCTTCCATTTCTGGGCCTAAAGATAGTTATTAGAGAGGCAATAAGATCATTAAAAATCGTTCTCATGTTTTGATGCTAGGTCTTTTTTGAACTGATCCTTCTCTACATTTTGCTTTATACCATGAGTCACTAAGAATTTTCTGTATATCTGTACATTCTTAAGAATGTGGAATAAAACATTTGCATAAACCAGTTACAACACTAATGTGCAAGGAATATCTAAATTATATATTTGCATATTTTAATAAAGTTACATATATATCCTTCAACTTTTATGGAGAGCTTGTCATGTATCAGGCACTGAACTGGGAGCGGTGATACAATTCCAGAGATGCTTCTTTCAGTGAGCTCATGGCTTAATGAAGAAGACACAATTAGGTGATGACATCAGTGTGTGATAAGTAGCTACAGGGGACTGTAACAGCATGGTCACAGGCATCTAGTGTGTGATCAGGTGGCAATGAGAAACCGGAAGATGGCTAAAGAAGGCCATTTCAGGATAAAGGAACAAATATCATATAGAAGTTTTAAATCAATGAATCTGGGCAATAGAAATCATTCGGTACAAATGAAGCAGGCACAGATATGTGGGTACCCAATGGATGAAGTAAAAGAAGTTGGCAGAATGAGACCAGTTCAAAGGCCAACTGTTTCCATCCACATGGCTGCACCCCTCTACAGGATGTGAAGCTAAGAATGGAAATGATTAGTCTTGCATTTTCGAAGACCACTGATGGAAGAGCTCACTGCAGTGCTGGGTTTGCAAATGCCAAGTATTATGGACCATTCCAGGAGTGAACAGCAGGGGAGAGGCCCAGGCACTCACAGTGAGCAGCACCACCCAGTCCCTGGTGGAGGATGGTTGACACATGACAAGTATTCCTATGTGGATACAGCAGTGCTCCTAAAACTCATCTGCCATGTTCTAAGTGACTCTGGGAATCTTGGGTTGGAGAAAATATTAGAAATGTGGACTAGTCAGCTTTGCATAAAAACAACAATACCTGAGGAAGGTAAGCAGAGATAAAAGGGAGATTAGGGTCCCGGTTTTGAGACTGTAAGTCCAAACACCATAACAAGACTCTGGTAAAGTCCCCATGGTGGTGGGGACTTTACAATTGTGGAGCAACTGAAAAATGGAAGGTCCAGCTTGTTCCTGTCCTAACAACCCTCATGGGAAAACTGAAGTCCCATGAAAAATATTTTAATCTCATTCCAGTGCAGGAACCCGAGTGACCAAAGGACCTCCCTTTAGGGTACTTCTCTAAAACTTCTACAGAACCTCTCAGTACTGCCAACTGGGACCACTCCTGTAGGTCCATGGACCCTGGGGGGATGCTCAAACTATGGCAGATGGAGGATTTGGCATAGAATATACAGTTGGAAATCACTTTGGGCAATTTTAATATTTAGTCCCTGTAATTCTGCTAGAGAATCACTGCCTTACAGAATTAGTGTAGATTCTGAGCTTTACGCTTCCTAATCTTGAATGTGTAATATTACTTGGTTTCTAGATTGGCATTAGATGTTTGGCTACACAGAGTACTTATATTTGGGCACTGACTACTTGTAGTAAGAAAATTATTTTAGTACAAATTAAAGCATAATATTTCATCTTTTTTCCCAATGAAGTTGAATCATTTTAAAGACTATTATGCAGTGATGGAAGGGCAGTGGGCAGAGTAGAATTTATGTGTCACAGTAGGAAGATAAAACTGTGGTGGGTGGCATGCATCAAAATATTCCCAGTATGCACTCCCTCTGACCTGCTGTTACCATTCTAGAAAACTATCATGAAAGATCAGGATCGAATACAGAAAGACAAACATACAAAGTGTTTAATACTTATTACTCTGAAATGTTGAATATATTAATGTCTCTCAACTATCGTTGGGATAAATTTTATTTAAATATAGTAGACACTCAAAATGTAACTGAAACTTTTAAAGAAGATATGATAAATATATGTGTTTGTTTTTCTACTGTATAAAAACTGATAATAAAGCAAAGTAAATTCATTACTGCAGCAGATTTACTCCTACACATATATAACTATCTTAATTAAACATTAAAATAACTAGAAAGTAAAATTCAATAATTAACAGTACTGAGTGAGAGTAGAGAGATAAATCACATTTTGTACTCCCCTAACTGCAGAAAAAAATTTATACAACCATGTTTCTAATAAAAAAAATCAATAATAATACCTTTTCATCTTACAATTTAAGAAGTTATTGTAAAGCAGAGGTTTAAACTATTAGAAAGAGAGATTTGAAAGGATTGAGCTATAAAGTACAGAGATATAAAGACTCAGATATAAAGGACAATGAAAACAAGAGGAAATGTATACAAATCTAGGATTTTCATAGATTCCAAAGGTGATGTCAGTAATACTAAAAATCTAGGACAATGAGATGAGAGATTCATTTTGGAGTGTACCATGATAGTTACAAATTGCAGTATTAGTCATTTGATGCAATTACTGCTCTATTGTGTGTGTGTTTCAGTTGAATACTTTGTTTTCTCATCAGTGCAGTAAACATCAAAGAGTACAAAGTCTTTTGAATTAAAAAATAATTTCCAGTTTCCAGACTGAAGCTTAAAAAAGTACCTTTAGAAATATATCTTGAAAATAGATTGAGGATAGAAGCTTGAAGTGTGCTCAAAAAATTTAGACACTATAAAACTTTGGGAAAGATCATGCTGAAGTCACAACAATGAATGAACTATGGTGAGGAATTATCCAAAAGGACAGAAGACTGGAGAAGAGGAGAAGGAAGAGGAGGAAAAGGAGGAAGAAGAGATGGGGAAGAAGCAAAAGGAGAGAGGGAGGGAGAAGGGCAAGAAAAGGAAAGAGGACAAGGAAGAAAAAGAAGAAGTAGAAAGTAATCAATATATACTTACACCGAAAGTAAAGAACCATACAGAACAAGCTGATAGCTGAAGAGGAATAATATTTGAAGAATTACTAACTCTAAAGACTAAATACTTTAACAAACAACCTGGAAACTAATACATCTTCTGACAAGTAGATTGCTCTTGGACATTGAAAGAGATTGCATATGTCTGGCATAAATTCATTGTTAAATATTTCACAGAATTCATCCTTGTAGCTATAGGGACATGAACTATCTTCACGAAAAGCTTTTAAAATTTTAATTCAATTTCTTTGTTACAGTTTTCATACATTATTATGCCTGTGTTGCTATGATATGCTTTTAAAGGATTTTTGCTTCCCATTTGAAGTGGCCACTAAGCATAAAGGCATTCCTTGTTTTCTTTATATAGATCCTTTCAAGCCAGATGGCCAAGTAGCAATATCCACTTTATCATTCTTAATGTTCATATTTTGCTAAATAAAGTACATTGATTAATCTTGCCAGAGAGATATCATTTTTATTAATCACTTCAAGGGAGCAAACTGTAATGACAAGAGGTTGAATTCCGAGAGAGGAAGGGAAATACAGGCACATGCTCAACCTCACACACTATGGGTAATTTCTTTCAAAAGCCAAGTACATTCAGATACTAATAGTTCAGTAACTTTTTAAAATTCGAATTACCTCAATCCATCTCACTGGCTGTCCAGGATTTTCTTATTCATTCAACAAATTTTTTTTAATGCTTTCTGTACTCTAAGTGCTGTTCTAATATGCACAAAAACATTTATTTAGTAATAAAAGTTTAAAGCTTCCTATTAGCTTTATAGGGTTTTGTATTATATAGTCTAAAATACACTCCATGCACTCATCTCCAAAAAAATCATTCAAATTCTTATCAGTGAGTTATTGGCTCCAACTAGAAATATCTGGACTTTTGTCTCTTCCTTGTGCTTCTTTTATAACTCTCTTTTGATAATCAGTTATATATAGACCAAAATGCATAATTAACCAGCATAAAAGACCCTGTACATAGTAACACAGATAAAAGAAAATAAAGAAAAGGAAAATTAGTTTCAAAATAAAAGTATAAGACACACCAAGGAAGAAAATACTGAGAGATAATATATGACTTTGTTTTCTAGCTGGTGCCAAGGCAGAACTTTGCAATACATATTCTTTTTCATTCAATTTTCAGTATGTTTTAAGTTAGCAGCACAAAAAACTGGGAGTTCATTTCAGGATGGGGTGGTAGCAACATTTATTTCTGACAAATCTGAGATCATATTGGGTTGTACCTATATACAGAGTCGTAATTGTCCTATACATTATACCTCTGGACACATTGACTCCCCTGTGCTCCATTTATGCCCCTTCCTCTCCACGGCCTCTTTAATGTTCTCTGAAATAGTCAGAATCAATAACCCAACAGAAATTCTGAGCCTTTTTCTTTGTCCATTTCCAAAAGAGATTAAATTATTGGAGAAACAGTTACAGCTTTCAATCTTAAGGGGAGAAATAAATGTTGAATTATCACATAAAAGGATCCATTCCAGATTCATGCAATTTTAACCAGCAAGGCTGAACAGTGTGGAACAGAAAGCAGAAATAATTTAGAAATAATAGTGAGAAGATGACACTCAATTTTAGCTGTTCACCTCTCAGTCCTCTGTGGTTTTAGCTTGGTAAGAAACAGCACTGTGTATGGGGGGAGCTTAGGAAAAGAACTATTTTTTGCAGATAGGATTTGCTTGCCAAATCTATAAGGGATTCCCACCAATCTGCCACTGTAGCTGGGTCTTTTGAGAGAGACCTTTTTCTGTAAGGTCCATTATTTCTGGGGGACTAGATATATTTTATAAACAGTCTTATCAGTTCATAGTAAGACTGTACTTTCCTGTACAGTCTTTCCTGTACTATAAAGTTCCCTGATCAGATATAAATTTGATAACCTAAAACACTCTCCATCTACTCATCTCCTGAAAAGGGCAGAGCCTCTGCTCACCTGACAATAAAATCTTTCTCTGTATCTATGACCATGGAGGATGAATTTTCTGGATTTATCCCAAAGGGTTGCTTGCTAGAAAATTACCACAACTTCTATTTTTAACTTATTTTCCAAGTAAATAGGCTTTCTACTCTAATAAATGGGACTTGAGTTAATAGATGCCATTACTTCACATCATCCTAGGTCTACGTTGCGATTGATAACAGATTCTCTGTCCTAAAGTCTATCAAAAAGATTTTAAAAACATTTTGACTGCCATGTGAACTAGGATTCTAAGGTTATACAAGTCAAACTCAGCATTTTTTCCTCGTTAGTCAATTAATAATAAGACTCTTGCCAAACCCTCCCCCACAAAAAAAGAGAAGATAGGACAACCTAGCAAGACATTTGGGGATTATTAACTATCTATTCATGAAATGTACCTGAGTTCAGGACTTCCTGAATCTAGCACTACATCTAAAATATTCACTTCCTGTTGGACCAGCAATGCTAGTTTTGGGAGGAGATTGATTAAATAACGTCTAGTTCTTGATAAGACATCTGAGATTAGGCAGGTACCTTCTATCCCACTGTCAGGTGGCATCTTTGTTCAATAAGCTTTTTCTCAGTTTCAAGTTGAGAACATGTAATTGCTCTAAAATCAAAAATACTACTAGTGCTACGGTTATCAGAATAAAGTTTTTCATGTGTTCCTAGGATGTGAAAATCAATTTACCTTCTGTTTTTCTTATTTTACATTTTTAATGTGTCTACTGGAAAATTTTGAATGCCATACATATCTCACTTTCACTTGTAATGTCCAGTTATGCTCCATAGGTCTCCTCCCTGTGTTTCTAGTGAATTAGACTTTGTTCAGAAGCAATATCATTAAATGGTTGTTAATTTTCTTTTCTTCAGTTAGGAGGAATCCTGATAAATCCAGATTTATCTATAGAAATCAGGAGGGAGATCGTAAACTGTCAGATATTAAACCCGTGCAGGGTCCTTCCTCAAATGAGCTCTGTTCCTAGCTCTGTTTCTGGAAACTAAACACAAAGATATGGTTTTGTTTGGGTGTCTTGAATTTAGCTTCCTATCAAGTTGCTCTTTAATTCTATCTACCTTAGCATCTTTGAATTTAGAACCAATTCTAAATCTCTCTTCATCAATTGTAAATTAGAGAGTCGATTTCAATTTATTTTTAAATACAGTCACTTTAGAGACCTTGGCATGTAGACTTTTGTTCATACCTAGAAGATGTAGTTAGAAAGTCATTAAGTGAGTTGTGCACATACACACAAAAATTCAACATATCCTTTCTAACATACCAAAGAAGAATTGACAAATCATCCCATGTTATGATTTATATCTAGATATCCCCATAACACTTCATTCAATCATAGGTAGGACCCTCAGAAGGTGTGTGGGTTATAGGAGCATCACAGCTGGCTTGCTGTTAGGAGGCGGTGTAATCTAGCAGATATGTCTCCCATTCTGCTCCATGCTTAATGGTCTCTCTGCTTCCTGCCTGCCATGGAGTAAGACTTCTATTCCTTTTCCATGACTGTATACTGTGCCATTCTGCCTTGGACCAAGCCTACTTTGGACTGAAACATGCACCAAACAAAACCTTTCCTCTTTTAATGGCAGGTATTGGTTATTTTGTACCAATGATGAGAAAAGTGTCTTGAAGTGGGCTTGTAATCAATACAGGAATCCAAGCAGCCAAAGTGACAAATTTTGGGATTTTATTAGCTGAACTCAGTGACCAACCAACCACAAAGACCTCTGTTTCAGAGTCAGATAGAGTCGCCTCAAACTGGAGGCTTACAAAGCCTTTAAAGCAGAAAACCACAAAGTAAGACATTCTGTTGGAAACAATTTAGCTAGAATCTTACATTAATTTTGGTTGACACCTGTACCTTTCTTCTTTGTTGAGCAGGTTAATTTTTCTCTTGTGGGTGCGGCTCATTCTGCTTTTCTCGTGGGTCTTGTACCCTGAGTAATTTTTCACTCTTCTAGGTCAAACACAGGGCACAAGTCAAATACAGGACACAAGATAGGATCAATTACACCAAGCTACAATATATCTAAGATACCCTTGTGAAAGAAAGTTTGTGTCTAGCTTTCCCTAGTTAGTTGAAAGAAATACAACTACTGTGGGATTTATCATGGGCTGATATTCCATTGTAAATTGAAAATATTACAAGGCAAACTTCATTTAATACACCTAACCTAATAAACATCAGAGCCTACCTAGTCAAACTTAACCTGATCTAAACACTGCCATTAGCCTACATTTGGGCAAAACCATGTAAACAAAATGGTGAGTACTAATGTTATTATTGAATTCTATTGTGAAAATGACAAACAGGATAACTGAATTTACTCTTGCTAACATAGTGTACATTAAAGACTGATTTCTCTTGAATGCACATCCCTTTACCACCATGTTAACATTGATTATTATCTATAATAGCCTCAAAAATTAAACCAAAATTTCCAAAGTTGTTTTAAGTGCATTAGTGTAAGTAAATTAAATCCAATTTACATTTATCTTCTCCACACATGATAAAATTCTCTCATGATAAAATATTAATTCCCCTTGTATCCCCCGCCCTCCCCAAATATTGAGCAAAATCCTGACATCCCTAGGCATGTGAGACTTTTTGCCACATATTTAACTAAGTGATTGGTCTCCTACACATGCTGGATTCCAATCATAAGCCTGGAGATAATGAAGAACGATGGAGAAGAGATATAAAGAAAATTAACTTCCTCTTGAAAGGTAAAATCCTCTGACAAGGCACTAATAATGTCATTCTTACAAGAGAGGAAAAATATTATCAGACACAGGGGAGAGAACTATTGATTTCAGAAGAAAAGATGCAGAGAGGTATAATTCTGGGTAACTCCAAGACACTCCTAACTGATGACACAAAGACTCAACATTTCTGCGTTCCTCTGTCTTATTCTTCGCCAATCCACATAGTCTCAAAGTTGGAAAATATAAAAAATTCAAGTCTCTGTTCCACCTCTCAGAATCATCAAACCAAGTCCATTATATGGAAAAGATCTATGAAACCACTAAGGGCCCCAATCTCCTATGTCACTTAGATGATTTCACAGAGTAAAGCATGCACAAAAATATGCAAAGTTGCATAGATCAGTCCACAGTGTTAGGAAAAATATGATTTCAAAACAAAAAAATAGCTTATAATCCAGGAAACTATACTAATATAACTTACAAAATCTAAGGTACAGAATTAACTAAATACAATGGAAGTATTAATGAAAAGAAAAAATGCAATTTATTAAGAAAACAATTTATTAAAAATGATCCCACTGCATTAATCTGAGGATGTTTTAAGAAATACAGTAATATAATTTATAATATTAATAAAGGTATAAAAGTGTTATTCAGAGATGGTGAAGACTTTTTAAGTTACATATAACAGCTGCCCCTAAGGATTTTTAAAACCTTAGAAAACTTGGAGCAGAAGCAAACATTCCAAGTTCACTCTGAGCCCTTGTAAATGAGATTAATGATATTCCCTTTAAATATGAGCAAGACTAGTTACCATTGTTCAGGAGTCCCTCTCTAATAGACTACCACAGTATATGAGTAAAGAACAGGCATAAATATGTATAGAGTTCAAAGTATAATTAATTGCATGTGGCATGATCTGCACATTTAAAGAGCAATGCTGTCTGCCCATTAGCTGTCTCTCCCTCACTAGCAAGGAGCTTCTACAGAACATACACACCCTTGTCAGCAGAGCCACATGGATGGGTTTTAAGTTCATGGTGACCAATTTTCCACAGAACAGAACTCATTTATTGAATTTCACTTCTCACTTGTGGGTCTCCTCTCTGATCCTTACTTTTCTTTATGCTTCCTCTCAAACAAAACATGTTTTTCACCCAATTCCTCTTCCAGTGTCCAGCAAAGCAAGAATTGCACTGATACCCTTGCTTTTCTGGATGGGGTAGAGTCTTAAAACTTTTATTCAAAGGACTATTAGTCTCAAGTTCAAAGTACATTTTACAATTTAGAACTTAATGAAGGTGACTTTTAAAACAAATGCCTATGTAGAATTCCCAACACTATGATCAGAAATATTACTAGAATACATTCAATAAATTAGCAAGATGAATTTTTTTTATTTTAAAGAGAATTAAACAAAACAAAGCAGAACAGAACAAAGCAGATCAGAACAAAACAATGCAATCAACACAGAATTCTAAAACAAGACAATAGGAAATCAACAGTTGTTACCATAACAGTTGTTTTCTGGAGAGAGAAGACAAGATGGCCAATCAGTGAGCAACAGAATACAAAGCCTCCCGGGAGAAAGAATTCATATGCCAGAATAAAACACCCTGGAGAGAACCAGACAGAGAGAGATGGATCCTCTTGACACAGGAAGAGATTAAAATGTAAAAAACCTCATCAAATACTTAAGGACTACAACTGAAACAGACAAAACCAAAGGGACACAGTGTTTTCGCAATGACCCGCCAAGACCACACCAGCTTGAATCCGCACCAGCAGGCAGAGCTGCCCAAACTCGTTCCCACTGCCACTCACGGGAAGCACAGCAGCGCTGAAGTCGGGGGTTGGTGAGCCCAACAGAGAGCAGAGAGCGGAGCTGGTGGAGGAACCTTCATTGATCCACAGTCAGTGCTGGGAGTGAGACCCCCCCACCACGGGAAGGGCACAACCAGGTGGGCAACATATTGGAATCGGGCAGGAGGAGCCTGAACTGGGAGCGACAGTGACTTCAGTTGGTTCCTCCCTCCCCACAGAGATTTGTGTGATTTGCTTGGACTGGGCCGCATCCCTGGTGGGACCCAATGAGCCATCCCAAATCAATTCCCTGCACCTAGCATGCACTAACAGGGTGATCACCCCTGAAGTTTGGCTGGCCCGGTGGGGAGGGACAGGCATACACAGCCTGCTTACACCTCAGTGACAAGAGCAGGTGGGAAAGGGTGGAGTTCCCTTGCCAGTGTGCTTCAGAGGAAACGTTGCCAACAGGGAAGGGGGCTGGGACCTGCACTGTAACCTGTGTGGAGGAAGCCAGGGCCATGACAGGAGAGAGAGGCAGGAGGAGGCTCCCAGCCCAGAACCCTGAGAGCCCTGATCCAGGGGAAGGAAAAACAAGGGAAACTGAAGGTGGCAAACACGCAACATCAGACATGGCTTCAATGGACATTAAGAGATATCTTTCGGACCTTGTAGATGAGCTCAAATCGGAAATATTAAATCAGGTAAAGCAGGATATGAGTAGAGTAATAAAAGAAATGCTCTCAGGAAGCATCTCTCAGGATGATACAGATAGAAGAAGGGAGGAACACAAAAAAGGAGAGAAACATTCGATAAAGAATATAAAGAAAATATAGAATACAGGAAGCAGATTCAAACAGACTACCAGGAAATTAAAAACTCAACTGAAAGCTGGCAAAAAGCCTTAAAAGAAACTAAGGATAGACTATCAAAACTTGAAGATAAGTTTGCAATGTGTGATCATGAAAGGAAAGATAAACTTAAAAATAGCAAGGAAACAGGCAGTAACAATGCAAAGGCTAGAAGATGACAAGAGAATCTCCAACTTAACAATAAGAAACATGAATGAAGAAGCAGGAATACATACAGGTAAATTACAAAGGCTATTCATGGAAATGATTAAGGAAAACTTCTCAGTATGGGAAAAGAAAATGACATTCAGTTGTGTGAGGCATACAGAACTCCAGCCACCTACAACCAAAACAGAGCTACACCCAGACATATAAAAATCAAGATACCAGAAATTCAATATAAAAACAGAATATTAAAAGCCATCAGAGAAAAGAAACAGATTACCTATAAAGGTAAGCCCATCAGAATCACGGCTGACTTCTCCACACAGACCATCAGATCAAGAAGAGCTTGGAGTGAAGTCTTCCAAGTCCTGAAGGAAGGTGGCCTCCAGCCCCGATTGATGTACCCTGCAAAACTATCACTAGAAATGAATGGAGAAACAAGATGCTTCCATGACAAAAAGGAACTGGCCGAGTTTGTGACCACCAATCCAACCCTGCAGAGAATGCTGAAGGACATTCTAGAGAGAGAGAAAAAAAATACCAGGATTTTAGGAACAGTGGCAGAAAGGCCTCAATGAGTGGGGCAGGCAGTAGAATGAAGGACAAAACTAAATAAAGGCAGAAAAGTAGCATAGCAGAAATGAGGCAGAGAAGGATAACTAGAAACTCTAACATAGATGGCCTTGATGCGCTATATTGTTAATAGTGCACCAGGATTTAAAACACACATTACTCATACTACTCTGCTTAGATGTATTATATTCTGTTCCAGTCATTCTACCTGTACTACATTTGAGGGCACAGACAGTAATCCCAAAAATAACAGGATATAGTACTGTAATCATCCTTAATTTCCTATTAACTTAATCTAAAGCTCTGCAAAACCTACACAGTTTTACCATGACTGATCATAATAGAATCTGGTTTGTTGCATTGCTGTTTTGTATTGACAGATTTTACTCAAAGCTGTTATGATTGATAGTATCAAGTCTGAGAGTATAGGCAACTGCACTGAAGATGATAAGATCTACTAGAATATTCACTCTGGTTTGACTATTACCTGCCTTTGAAGTTTTATACTGTCCACAATGTTTTATTTTACTAATATTGTTATTTACTGCTATGCTCAATTATACTCTTACATTCAATTATGCCTAATGATATAGATATTCTATTGAAGATAATAAGAAACAACACAGTAATCATTGTAGATCACCTTGTATTGTGGTTTTATACGACTTTTTGGTTTCATGTTTTTATAGGAATTTGTTTTGTTTTGTCCTGCTAAATTGTGTTTTTCCCTCTAATACAGAAAGGATAGAAATACACATAGAGACTCATGCATGCATAGCTGTTCACACTCTCACTGTTAGACTATCTACTTTGTATGCTTTAATTTTGTAACTTGAACAACTATTTCTAAGAGGATAATATGTAATTTATTAACTAGTGATTTCTTATTATCTTTTATTTGGAATTCTGTATTATCTCTACCCTTTACATGCTTTTGTTTCTCTTTAAATAAAATCTTTTAATAAAAAAAAGAACAAATTCAATTCATAAACTGAGGTACCACTGTACTTCTAAGAGATCAAAAATCCATGTGAAACAATGCTCTTGTCTGTTGATCAGATTCAGCAGTTTCAGGTGATGACTTCAAAGATGATATTTGCATGTTATTTTAGAATTGTATGCCTAAAATATCTATTAAGAGGATAATATGTAATTTATTAACTAGTGATTTCTTATTGTTTATCTTTTTTTTTTTGGAATTCTGTATTATCTCTACCCTTTACATGCTTTTGTTTCTCTTTAAATAAAATCTTAAAAAAAAAAAACAGTTGTTTTCTTTGGAATAATTGCCCATGTCTTCACACTCAGTGAATTCAAACAAGACAAAAATAGTGTGAAACCACTCAGAACAAAAGAGTGAAAGCATTATAGGCCTTCAAAACCAGACAATAAGAAAATCAACATTGGCTACCATACTGTCTCTTGTTATCTTCAAAATAGCTGTCCATACTTTCACACATATTGAAATTAGATAATACAAAATAGACTAAAACCAATCAAAATGAAAAATAAAAGCATTACTGGACCTCACAACAAGATGATAGGAAATCAGCAATGGCTACGATAGTGTCTCATTTTCTTCAAAGTAGCTGTTCATACCACACATAATAAAATCAATTCTTATAAACTGTAGGAGATCAAGGCACATATAAGGATATACATGTATATTTATCCTTTCTGTATTAGAGATAACAAACAAAACAAAACAACTTATGAGAAAGACAAGAAACAGAAGAGACAAATAAATAACAATAACGAAGAATCCAAAACATGATAATATAGGCTTTTAAAACAAGGTAGTAGCAACATAATTAAGATTATTAAATTGCATCATTATCTTCAAAAGAGTTACTCAGATTACCAGATATAAATATGCAAAATTCATCTAATCTTATGGGTACTAACAGTTTTGTTCCAAGAACTTATAGAATTATTAGCAGTCATCTTAGCTTTCTTAAGTGTGTATATACAAATTCATATCTTTTACTCTTTCCCTTCTTTCTTTTTTTTCCCTGAGTTATTTTTCCCCCTTGAGCAGTAACTTACCCTTTCACAATATTTATTGAAGATTTTGTATCTTATTTACTCTTTCAGTTTCTTACACTAGGAAGACAATGCAGATTTTATACATGCGAGTTTGAATTATTTCACGTATGAGTATGGTCTCAAGTCACATCCATTTACCTAGAGGAACTTCAGTGTGATCCTCCTTTATAACTGAGTAGTACTCTATTGAATAAAAATACCACATCACTTTATACAGTTGATGGGCATTTAGGTTGTTTTCAAGATCTGGCTATTACAAGCTGTGTTGCTATAAGCATGGGTGCACACGTATCACTGTAGTATGATGTTTTTAGTTCTTCTGGGAATACGACTAGAAGTAGAATAGCTGGCTCAAATGGGACCTCCAATCCCAGCTTTTTGAGGAATCTCCAGATTGACCTCCACAGTGGTTGCACCAGTCTACACTCCCACCAACAGTGCAGAAGAGTTCCTTTTTCCCCACAGCCTCTCCAGCATTTGTTATTGGTGGTTTTCTTGATCCTGGTCATTCTTTCTGTAACGAGATGGAATCTCAGTGTGGTTTTCATTTGCATTTCTCTAAAGACTGAAGAAGCTAAATATTTTTTTCATGTATTTATTTGCCATTTGTATTTCTTCAGCTGAGAAGTGTGTATTCATTTCAGATACCCATTTTTGGATTGGGTCTTTGAATTTTGGCTGTCTGATTTTTTTTTTTAATTCCTTGTCTGTTCTAGATAGAAGCCTTTTGTCTGAGGGACAGTAGACTAAGATTTTTTTTTCCCAACTTGTGGGTTTTTTTTTTATTTGTTTGGAGATTTCTTTTGACATGTAAGAGCTTTTTAATAAGATGAGATCCCAGTTATTGATTCTGGGATGTATGTCTTGGGCAGTTTGACTTATGTTCTTAAATAGTCTGCGTACCCCTCTGTCTTCAAGATTACTACTGATTTTGTCTTCCAATAGATTGTTTATGTTTTAATATTTAGATCTTTGATCCATTTTAACTTTAGCTTAGTTTGGTCTAGTTTTAGTTGCAACTGGAAAGCCAGTTTTTCCAGCACCACTTATTAAAGAAGCTGTCTTTCTTCAAATGAACATGTTTGGCCCCTTTGTCAAAGATAAGGTGGATGAGTGTGTCTGTAACTGTGATTGTATCACCGAATGTATTCCACTGGTGGACTTCCCTTTATAAGTGATCTGTCTCTTCTCCCTAACAGGTTTTAATATTTAGCTCTTATGGTGAATATTTGGGTGTTGATTACTACATGTCTGGGTGTAGATTTATTTTGGTTATGGATGATTGGAGATTAGTATGCTTCACTTATTCCTGTGTCAGGTTCCATTCCCATGGTTGGGAAATTTTCAGTTATTGCTTCTGTAAATAGTCTTTTGATATCATTTGTATTGTCACCTTTTTTGTTCACGCATATCCATCTTACGTGATTTTTTCTTTGCATCATCTTGCAACTGTTGGATTGCATTCTGGTTTCTTCTTATATTGTTGATTCAAGGTTTTCATGGTTTTGCAGTGCTCCTCAATTGTTGAACTATGTTTTCTTAAGATGTGTTCAGCATTCCTTCATTTATGTTTATCACTTTTCTTTTACCTGTGAGATTATTTCTGATCTGAGATCTTTACAGCTTCATGGAGTTGCTTCTTTACTTCAGTTGCTATCATTCTAGAAGTTTCAGGTGTATGGCTTACACTTCCTTCTATGCCCATGTCTCCTAGGCTTGTTTGGGATGGGCTGGAGGTTTGAGATTGCATTTTGCTCTTTCATTTTGCCATTTTCCTGTATTTCCCGGGAGAAGCTGTATGCAAGGTCTCAGTTGCTTCCTGAGTTAAGGTCATCTCTCTGTTCTCCAGGGACTTTCCCTAGTTGAGTGGAGGTCATTAGTCAGGCCTTACCAGGTCGTTGGTAGCACTCAAAGGCTCCTCAAATGTGGGGAATGTGCTTAATGGGACTTCAACCCACCCAGCAGGGTACTGTGAAGCTTCCTGGCTGCTTGAGGCTGCTGGGCAGGACTCTACCAAGTTCTGAGTGGCATAAAAAGGATGCACAGCTGGATGGAACAGGCTACACAAGCCTTTAGCTCATGCTACATGGTACATCAAAGTTCTGCAGCTGCTTGGGGTCACTGTGTGGGGCCTTGCCAGGTTCCAAGTGAGGTGCAGAGGTTGTAAAGCTAGCTGGGGTTAGTTGTGTGTGTCTTTGGCTCATGCCACTGAGCTCAGGTGATTGCCTAGCCACTTCAGGTAACTGGGCAGGGCCCAACCTGGCCCTGAGAGCCCTACCCAAAGGTCTGTAGCTGTTTGGTGATGCTGGGCAGGGCCCTACCAGTCCCACCTGAGGTGCTGAGGCTGCACCGCTGGATGGGCTTCACTGTGCTCACCTTCGGCTCGTACCACCAAGCTCAGGCTGACAAGATGAATTTTAAAAAATAGCACTCAACCTACCAAAATTCCACAAATGATTCCTCCAAAATTGGTTTCACAAAAGAATTATAGAGTGCCCAGAAGTAGCTCCAACAAAATCATTGAAATTTTCCATGAAACAAAAGTAATAATGTGTTGTTGAAACACACAAAGGAATGTTTGATAAATAGAAACATCCAGAAAGTCATTTTCCCAAGTTAATATATTCCTTAAATTCATTGCTAGTAGAATTTTTGAAACCTGATATATTGACTACAAGATTACTAGGTAAAAATAAATGTGTATAAATATTTAAGAAAATTGCAAGTAAGAACAAAGACAAAAATTTTTATCTTCCCACTACTATAAGACCTCCATAATTAAAAATGCATATCATTGGTGAGGAATTAGATGAATGCATTAGAAGATGACTACAACAGTGAGTATACAAAATAACTTCCACATGCATGGAAAGTAGTATGAGATATACATATCATCCAAATTCACATGAAGAACAACTTGGGTACATGATGCAATAAGCAGAGAAAATACACGTACCATCACATAAAGCAAAGACCATCACCAGAGGCAAAAATCCTAGCACCCAAAAGTGGTTATGAGAAAAAAGTAAATCATTTGACCATTTTGTCCAAACACTAAAATGTTGCAGCCTGAATGTATTTAGCATTATTTGTTTGGTAGGAAGGAAATGAGTATTCCCCATGTATTTGTGGCCATATTTAGGTGTAGGAAATTTTGGAAGATCTTTTTACCCATCATAATTTAAAATCTACTTACTCTTACTGAATGAGTTCATTTACAGGAAAACAGACCAGTAAACCCCTGACTCTCCACGCAGCAGATGTATATACTAGGATGTCCACTGCACTATCATTGATAGAATTATGAAAATATGTATAATACCATAGGATTGTAAACAAAAAATATGCTTGGTTAAATCAAGCCATATTCTATATTGGAATACTAGAAGTAATTACAAAAGATCAAAACTTTTAACTTTTAATGATTTTATGAAAGCTCGTGGGGAAAATACATCTGAGAGAACAGAGCAAAGTGAATTTTACATAATTTCACCATAAGCCAAAGAATTGGTTAAAGTTTTCTAAAATAGTTGGGCATTTAATTATTTCTTTTCTAACTTAACAAATTAAAAAGACATAGTTAATTGAAGTGATTTATCAGTGCCAATGCTTGTCCAGGTCGTGCAATCATACTGATTATGTACTTAAGGGCAACCTTCACTGAAGAGGCTGAATGTCACGCAGTTTCAAACTAAGCCAATGCTAACAACGACAGGAGGATACATCTCAATCCCACAGCTCTTATGGTGTGTTCTGAACTTCAGAAGGCTGAGCAAGAGAATGACTCATTTACCAGTCACAAATTTTGAGCAATCAGAAACCCCATCAGGTGGAAGGATCACAATTTTGAGCAATTGGCAACTTTAACAATTTAGTGAGACTATGTCTCTAAATAAATATGCAAACAAGTAAAATCAATAAAATAACAGATTTTAAAGAGAGATGGTGTGGACACAACTGAGGGTAAAGGCCCTTGTTTCAGCTTGCAGCCAGCACAGGAAAAAGGGGAAGCGATGGAGGAAGGGACAAGTGGAAGAAAGGAATCAAAGGAAAGTCAGAAGAAAAGAGGTGCCACCATTGGCATCATCCCTCCGAGGGGCCCTGGCACATGCCAGGAAGCCCAATAATTTAAATTAAACATAAGCAAAAGGAGAAGTGAGATGTCTATTTTAATAAAATAGCAAGCCAGCATTTTGTATCTTTTATTTTACAATTTTTCCTGAGACTTGGTTTCTATTATTCGCTATATTAAAACAATGTACTATTATGAAGCTCTTCAGTAATAGCTGTGCTTTTCAAGTTTTAGTTCAAAACAAAGTATTTATTATGCTTTATTAGAATATATACCAAATTTTAAATTACAAAGGTTGTCTGGCCTCCTTTTGTTCCTCTGAACAAAAGTAGCATTAATTAAAAACTTGGATGTAGCCTCTCTGGTATTTGTTACTCCATGAATAGTGTTTGCAAATTGTTATCAGGTTTCAGTAGGTTTCATTGAACCAGCTTTAACCAGAATTTTAATAGGTTTCTATTATTGTTTCGTCAAAGACTCAGTATTTTGTCCCACTCCCCCAATCTTCTATAAAAGATATAATGAGAAAGGGAAAGAAGATATTAGACATTAATCCAAAATAGTGTCCTTATTCTTGAAACAAACAGGGCATACACCAAAATCTATAACACCCAGTGTGATGTCACTAAGTCTGTAGATGAATTAGAGTAAACAAAATAAAATTAGAAACAATTCATTGAGAGTGTGCTGTCTTTGAAAAACAGACTATACTTACTTTAAAGCATCTTCTTAAATGAAATATCAGTTTCTCTTTTGGAAAAGGTGAACCACAATTGATGAATAGTTATTAATCAGTTTTCACTTGACAGAAAACCAGGGGGAAAGATGCATCAGTCAAATGTGCATGGAGCTGGAGTTTGAGACTCTACTAGAGAGTGAAATGCTCTAGAAATAATTAAGGAGTAGATTTCCTTTTTTGGAAGAAAGAATCTTTCTCATGATGTACTGAAAACTGGCCACGCTTGCTCTTGTAGGAGGCTGTGAGGTTGTAGCCTGGAAAGATGGGAGAAGCGATGTATCAGTGCAAAGCTCCGAGGCTGAAGGAAGGTTGGCAGGGAGAGACTGCGGAACCCAAATCTGCTTTTTCTGAACACTCTACAACATCATCTTGTTTCCTTCTATTCTACCAGGAAAATCCAACCTCACAGACAGAAAGATTACAACTTGGTTGACAACTGATTTTCTTACTTTCCTTGACTACCATAAATATTACAAAGTAGATGATTGAAAACACTAGAATCACATTTTCTTACTGAAAGTCTGAAATCAAAATACTCGGATGTTTATATCCTTCTTACCTCTTGTGCTCGTCTGTTATTGCACCTGGTGACTGCTGTCAGTCCTTGGTGTCGCTTGGTTAACTACCACACAGCCAACTCTCTCTCTCCATAATTCCATGTTGTCTCTTCCATATGGGTTTGTGCCTAAATTTCTACCTTCTCCCAAGTCCACCAGTCATGTTGGATTTATGGTCTACCTGACCCTAATACACTATTATATTACTTAGATTACTTCTGCAAAGACCTTGAAAAAGACAAGGGTTACATGCAGCAGTGAATATCTAGGTGTGAAATTCATACTAAGTTGTACTTTATATTAGTTTTAAATTAAAAGCAACCTTGAATAATACAACCTAGAAGATACCTAGCTGTTCCCATGTTTTCATCATTTGCAAAAAAGCTCCAACCAAGATAAGTGAAATGCCCTTGAAAGGTAACCCTTTCTATAGTTCCTTTGGCAAATCTGTTATTTGAGAAATCTCCAGGTGCCAAGTTGAGTAATTCTAAGTTAAAGTCCTTGATAGAGAATAAAGAACAGAAGTGTCCTTTCCAAGTCACTTTTACGACTAGCCCCTTAACTTAACTCTAAGCAAAGAGTTCATACCAATGATTAACCCAAGAACAAAACTCCTCTACATTATTAACTGATCTCATAAAATATTCTTCCTTAGGCTGCTTTTCATACCTTCATTTTATTATCAAGAAGGCAACCAGTCACAGGAGTTATAACTCTCTTTTTTTCATACCCACATGCTGGGATGCAGTAATAGATAGTGTGATGAGCCAGCCCTTTATAGCGTTGCTCCAGAGAAACTAAAAGAAAAAAAATAAAGCTGTAATTTAAATCATAGATATTATCAAGGTGAAACTTTCATTCATAATATTCAGCATAAGAATAGCAGAGGGTTGAAGTCTGTCTCTGAAACTTTTCCATTGCATTGGGCTACTCAGGATCTTCTGGCCTTTATTGTACTCGTATTTAAGGATGAATTTGCAATTTGTTTATATATAAAGGGGTTTTTGAACCACAAAACAATGGCTACCCCTATTCTTAATTAAATATTATACAAATGAAAATAGCTACTATCAGTAAATTTTTGTATCTGTTATTAATTGCTTTGCTATGCAAGTAATATTATCTTTGATGTTCTTACTGATACAAAACATTATTGTTCCCAGATAACAGCCTAGAGTCATGATAAATCGAGTACTTGCTACATAGAGAATTCTTCTAAGTATTCATGATATAGGCTGCTATATCTGGAAAAAATACCAATAACTTTGTTCTCTTGGATATTACAGAGTTCATGGTATCCTGAGGCAAAGTTTAGGAGGTAACAAGGTCCCCCACTGGAGTTTTTTTCTAAACTCTAAAACCCCTTTCAATAAATGAAAGGGATCTGTAATTACTTACATTGCAGAAAGTTCATGAGAATATTAATTCTAAATTATATTTTTTTCATACACTTTTAGGCCATAGAAAAAATGGTTTACTGACCTCCTAAGCAAAAACTTACAGAGACTTTTCCCTCTGCCTCGCTTCAGATCTTAATCAATCTCTGTGTGATAAAGACTTAGTGTTGTACTTTATTTATTAATTTGTATGACCCACAAGAATACTTGTAATGAAACATGGGGAGACCTCTGCAAACTTAGATTTGTTCTAAAACACAGCACAGACCTGAGAAGAGTGAAAACTGTTTAACTATCTGCTATGTGACCTGGTAGGTCAGGTACACCTGGCATTAAATCCTGCAATCCATTTTTATCTTCTTTGTCACAGATCAGCACCAGCTTTGTTTTCTTTTTCCAAACAGTTTATTTTGTCTGGAATAGAAACAGACAAATGCATTTCAAGACAGATTATAATTTTTTGGGGGGGTGGTTAGGAATGAAATTCTCAGAAATCCACCACAATTATACTTCATACTATTTTACTTCCTTTATTTTATACTGATTCTTGAAAACAATCTCAAACTCATACTCCACCCCCTAGAAGACGGGCTTTTCCTTCTCTAATGTCATTATCTGTGTACTTTAGTGTTTTTCTCACCCCACTATTGAACTCCTTTCCCCATTCAAATTAAATTACCTTACCCATTCACCATATTGCTTAAAAATCTTTATCTCATCTCAAAATTTAAAACATCAAATAGGAAGTGTAGGACATCCTGATGTCTCCTCAAAGTGTGCTTAAAAGTGGGGCTTGTTAAATGGGGTTGGGTCTAGGAAGGTGATAAGTCACCCATGGGTTGTGTTACCAGAGTCAGTTGTTGAAGAGTGCAAACGGCTCCCTGCACACTGGAGAGCCGAAGGATTAAATCGAAGGTTGAAGACCTGGTGCTCACTGTAGTGTGCTGTGTGCGTCCTCATTAGGAGGTCAAAGGTTGCACCACAGAGGCCAGCGATTTTGCCCTGGAAGCCAGCAACAATATGCAAGGCCAAGGCCAAGGCGAAGACTGGGACTCCTCCACAGAAACAGAAGGGAGCCTTCCTTCATTTCCCTTTCATTCCATTTAGCATATGAACCTATTCCTTGGTGCCCTCAGACCCAGAGTGGGTCTTCTGTCTTCAGTAAATCTGGATCTTCAGCCACACCCAGAAGTGCCCCCAAATCCAATTAGTTGAGCATTTGTTACTCAAATTGACTCAACAGTTAATTATCACATGTGTAATAAATATATCATTTTATTGTCAGTCCTTGCTCAGCATTAGTCATACTGAATACCAAAGCAATTTTTCTTAAACAAAAATCAATGTCTTGCCTGTCTAGAAAAACATCAGCAGGACCACAATAAGCCAGTTTCATGAACTCAGTTTTAATTTATGGGATCAGACTAACTGCAATGTAAAAACTGACTCTATTTTCTTTTTTTTCTGATTTTTTATTGTTTTCTAAAATAAAGTCTTGTATGAACAGTTGAGTGAGGCGCTAGCTTAATATTAGGATCAACTACCCAAGGAAATGACATAGAAAAGATTTTTGAAGTTGTTGGTTACAGAATTCCTAGAGAGCTTTTCCCTAAGAACCAAGGGATCCATCAACAGTTGATAGTAATGTTTATTTCTCCAGTTAAAATTGCTCTTAATAACTTTTTTATTTCAATTGTGCTTTTCTGGACAATCACAGGTACTGAGAAACTCCATGGATCCCACAACTGTCTTTTCCTTCCCCTCTCTTCACACATATCACTGGACTTTGGGAGTAGAAAGACTGCCTTATATGTGCTCTTTATAGGGTGGGAGGAAATCACAAATACTTTGAAGTCACAAGAACCACTTTGTTGCAACGTGTATTTCATTTATATATACTTCCAAAAGGCTTATTTTTTAATTTAATATCTGCTTCATTTGGAAATGTGTAGAGGTAGTAAAAGCAGATATCCCATAGACAGAAGAGCAAGTAGCAAAAGAACATGTTGGTAAATAACTCACATTTGGCCTGTAGGTGGCTCTGTTCCCTTGAATGGAAAAAGAAGTAAGTTTATAAAGTGTATTGGAGATAGGATACTCAGAAGCCTGCTGTGAGTTTAGCTGTTTCAAACAGCTATAAATAGTAGACAAGGGTCTCAGTGATGAACAACCAAAGGGTCAACCCCTGCAAGTCTCAGCGCTTCTTATATTCTCCTAAGAAACCTGACCTAGAACCCTGTACCACTTGCTGCAGAAGATGCTCACGGTGAAGGAGGGTGTTGCACCACTACGGAGATGGATTAATAGAGATGCTCATGTTAATCAGGATCATCCATAAGGAGAGTCATTCACAAGTATAATATCACTGTTCTGTCTAAACTATGTGCACCATGCTATTTCCTGAATGGATCTCTGTAAAATCAGTGTTGAAATCCTGACCTGCAAGGTAATGGAGGTAGAAGGTCAGGCCTTAGGGAAGTGATAAGGTCATGGAGGTGGAGACCTCATTAATGAGATTAGTATTGCTATAAAAAAGAAAGACCCCAGAGGGCTAGCCAGTTCCTTTCTACCAAATGAAGACTCAGAGCGAAGGTGTCACCTATGAGAAGACGGACTGCCACTAGACATCAAAACTGACAGCAGCATCTTGATTTTAGACTTTTAGCCTGCAGAATGGAGCAGAATGTATTTATGCTGTTTACTCTCCACCCAGGGTATGGTATTTGTTATAGCAGGACTGGCCTAGAGCGCACAGATTCTCTCTGTTCTGTGTGAAGTGTGACCTTTCAGCTTCAACGAATACATTCTACAAGTTGGATGACTATCAAGAAAATCTCTACAACCTGAACTGAAATTTATTTATTCATTATCATCATAATAATGATAATGATAATAGCTACCATTTATAAAGCTCTTAAATATTCCAGGCATTGTGTTAGGTATTGGATTTTTGCTCTTAATACTAAAAATAACTGTAAGGTTAATACTTTAAAAATCCCAATTTTGCAGCTAAGAAAACTGAACCATGAAGAGACCAAATATCTTTACCACTGTTGTAAACTGGAGCTGAGATTTTAGTGCAAAACTCTAAAACCCAAATAACATTTTTTAAATGTTATGAGTTATGTCTCCTTTGTCAACTAGCTTCCTGGTGACTTCCAACAGTTTTCCAAAGCTGTTATGTTATGTAAACCTGGTAACTTTGACCTTTTAGGTACTAAACAGTCGATGTGCTTGGCACAGATAAAGTGAACAGATACAAGCCCCTGTACCTACGAGAGTAAGTGGGTTTTGCCTTTGTCGAGAACAGGTGCAGCTGTTGATTATACAGATTCAGTATATAAGTAAAAAACAACTTAATGTAGCAAATGTGTGTGTACTTTCACTTTTTTCATATTTTTTATTTAATCCTGTCAAATATGTAAAGTTAATTAATGGCATGTTTCTTTAGAAAAGTTCTGGGTTTGACACACATCAAAATTATCAAGGACTCATGTGGCTTCTTCAAGATTCTTTTAATTGAAATGAAGTAAGCACTTAGTGGTTTTTTGAAATAGCTTTCTAAATTTGGTAGCCTATAATTCAGATTTTTCCATAGTGCTAATAAGAGTAAAAACTGCATAAAGTCTCACAGACTCTTAGGAAATTATTGAGATCAGATTCATTAATAAAAGGCATTGGTTTAATTTCAAATGTTGCATCTGGTTTTGGTTATGTTTTTGTAATGCTTCCTTCTTCTCATTTTTGGAAATTTGTTACATATGTAAGTAACACAGTTTCTCTATACCCGTAATTCAAAAACTAATTTTCATAGGTATTTCTGTAGGTAAAAAAAACATGGCAGATAGCAGTGTTTTATTTAATAAATGCAAATTTCTAATATAAAATCATGTTTTATTGCATTCATAGAATCACAGATAATAGTGATTTGTTTAAAAAAAGAAATTTTAGAATAATAACTAGATACATTTCATCTCATTTAAACTATATCCATAGATTTTGTAGTCTTTCTTCTGATGCCAACTAAAAATAAAGCTAGAAGCCTAGTTGGGCACTAACCATGCAGCCCATTTCCACTGCTCATTACCACCTTTCACCACTCCTTCCACATCTCCCAAGGTAGACCCCTTTCTCTCTTGGTTCCCCAGGAAGTAGAGAGTTCTGATTCGCCAGGATCTGCTTCAAGCTTAGGTTAAATGGCACAGATAGTACTTCCTGAATCCAGGCAATACATTTTTGCACTGGTTGGCTTCTCTCAACTCCATAGCTAACTAATTATGAGATATTCCTTATCTTTCTTCTTTTCTCGGATGATCTCCTGAAGAATATCCTGCGATATCCTTTAAATGACCTCAGCTCTGGTATAAATGAAATTTGTTATTAACCAATGTTATTATTCAGTGTTTTTTCCCTTCTGAACATCTTGTCCTTGCCTATTATATCATAATATACTTTGTTAAAGATGTACTTCTGTGTACAGATTAAATGCCAGCCATTTTTCTTCTTATTTTAAAGAAAGAAAAAACAATAAAAACAATAGTACACAATTTCAAAAGAAGATGGTAGGCAAGTACAAAGGTTATTACATTACATATTGTTTTCTTCAAAGTAGTTGCTCATATTACATGATAAAGTCATAAAAAAATGTTCAAACATTATAGACACAAACTTTTCTTTTCAATGAACTAATAGTATTAATACTATAACTATCTTAATTATTTTGTATATATATATATATATATATATATATATATATATATATATATATTTGGTTTTCCCTTCTTTTCAAGGTCAGGATGGATCAAAATTCTAAATATTAAAACAGAAACATTAAATCTACTGGAAGGAAAAATAGGTAAAAATCTTGAAGACATAAAGGTAGGCAGAGATTTCACAAACAAAACCAGACAGCATGTGAAACACTTCATTGCCAGCCATTATTAACAATACCCAATATAAACCTTTTTCACATGTAGCTCTGCTGTCTGTGAAGTGCTAATTTATATAGCTCTTAAAATTGTACTTCACGTAACCAAAATAGGAAGACTTTATTTATTGTTTATTTCATTCTGAACACAGATATACCTTTCACTGGGCTAAAAGTTTCAAGTAACAATGTGATTTGATAAGTGATTTGCAAATAAGCATTATATCTACATTATCAATTTTTCATTCTCACAACCCTTTTTGTGTATGTTATTATTAATCCCATTTTACTGAACCAATTATGGGGGAAATGGTTAAGCTGCGCCCAAATTTAACAGTTGAAAACAATAAACTCTCATTGCTTCTGCAGGTGAAGAACCTGGACACGGTTAACCAGGCTGCTTGAGCTCAGAGTCATCCTTGAGTTTTAGTCCAGTTGTCTGTAATTATCTCAAGATTTAGGATCTTCGCTAAGAATTTTCAGTAGTGTTCATCCTTCTTGACATTTGGACCACATAATCTCTATGTTCTTTCCAAGTGTTCCTGTTAAGTGCTATCTGGTTTCCTGAATGAATGATACCCAAGAATTGAAGTTGCAATATTTCCTAATGCAACTGAGTGAGTGGTGTACTGTAACTTTGCTTTCATTCTATGGTATAAGTGAACCACGAAGTCCAGCCTCATATAGAGGGTATTAATCGGAAAGGTACAGCAGAAATACAGTGTTTAGGATGCTGCCGGCTGCAGAAAAATGCATAGAATTATATCAGAAGTTTGAATAGACTGTATGGCTTCTAAGGGAAAATTAGAGGTCAAGTAAGTATATAATTAAACTCTGTATTTCCTTGAGTCCAAGTGAAGAAATTCGACTAACTTCGTGGATGATGGTTTTATGAAGTTCACTAATATGACTTTAATTATATAAGGGACTAGTTACGTTCTAGTTGGTTTAATTCCAGAATCTTAAAATATATTCCCTAGATAAAGTATCAGAAAAAAAAAAGAAAATATTGTCATGACACATTGAAAAATCTGGAAGAACTATTCAAAACAATCTCAAAGATGGTGTTTCCCAGAAGCAACTATTCTCAGCAGAAGCAGCTGTTTGCTTGTGATTTTGTCTCTTTTATTCTATGTCTCCTCAAATGAGGTTTTAATTAAAAACAACATCATGGAATGCCAGTCTTCTGCAGATATTCATACTTTTAGAATACAGGAGCCATATTGATATTGTGCAAACTCTACTGAATATCCCACACATGAAATTACTATTATTAATCTTAGAGATAATTCTTTACTTGATTTTAATAAGATGAATATTCAGAAATCTCTTGACTATTTCTTTATCTCCTCCAGATCTAAACATCTTAAACGCATCAATATATCTATTGATAACTTAGAAGTGCTTCCAAATGTAATTTAGCCAGCTGTTTCTAGGTCTTTAATGACAAGATTTTCCCAAGAGCAACGATTACCATGTCACCACAAGAGCATTATCTAGTTATACTCAGTAAGAAGGGTAATATTTTATTATGTGAAATGACAGACCATGCATCTTCAGCTTGATCCTGCATAACTGTAAGACACAGATACATTTCTTTTGTTTTCAAAATTGTCTAGCATTGGAATATTCTACCCTATACACTTTTTTTTTCAATGTAACTGACTCTTAAGCCACTAAAGAGGGATAATTACTACACATCAGGCATTGACCAGTGCTTATATGTGTTCAGTATATTTCAGATGAAGGCACAAAGACTTGAAATTAATCCACTCAAGGTCATGTGGACAGGAAGTAGAATAGCTCAGGAACTGAGTTAAAATCTTTCGGCTCTAAACCCCAAGTAATTTCTGCTAGACCACATTATCATTCATGATAGGAGCTGTACTGGAGACAGGTCAGACACAAACATTTATTGTAACTCATTTTCAAATTGTGTGTGTGTGTACAGCTTTCATACTTGTACTTTCTTAGTATAGAAAATTATTTATTTCTTTTAAATTTTCACTGATTTTTATTAGTATCAGCTAATATACAAGGTATGATTAAAAAATACGGTGAATGTTTAAGTGTTTTAAAATACATTTTACGATAACAGACATACAGCTTTGATCTTCAAATTTTTCCTCCTTGTTTTGAACATATTTATTCCACTGTTTTCACCATTTTATGGATAGTTCTGGTGATCAGTCCTCTTTTGTGTCTTCAGTTGTGCAATCCTGGTTGCCTGGGTGTCCTGAATGAAATCAAAATGTTTCCTTTCCTGGTCATTTTAACTTCAGGGAAGATCCACCAGTTCCGTGCCAGTCCAGTGAATAAGGTAGAGGCACACAATCCATCATGTTTTTGCAAGCCTGCCTTTTCGGAGGATGGCACTAAGTAACAGAATTCACCGTACTTTTGCTCATTCCTCATAAACAGATGCAAGAGAATTTTTAAAACTGTTCCACAAAGTGGCAAGGATTGGGGGGGTCAGCGTGCTCCAAGTCAATAGTATTATGAAGGGTGTTAATAGCATTGTGTCTTTTACTGTAAAATCGTTTTTATTTTTTCACGAAAACATTCACGCTTCTCTGTCATTCCCAAAGTCCTTCTATCTCTCCTAGGAAAATGCCACTGTTGTAGTCTCCACTCTCCTTCTTTTGTAAAATTGCTTGATTTTGTTACCTAATATGGACACTAGTTTTCGCAGAGATTTAACAACTGTAGCACACCACACTGTAAAGGTACACCAGCTCCTTTGTAGCCTCTCATTTTCTCTTTTGTTCCGTATCTATGTCTCCAACTGTCAGCAGCCACCCCTGGCAGGTAGAAAATTCAACACACCTTATTAAGCCTTGTTTTCAAGTGTGTAATTAAACTCGGTATTTACATGAATCCAAGTACAAAATTCTACTAATTTTGTGAAAGGTGGATTTATGATGTTTATATTAATATGACCTTTTAAAAAATCACTAAATAACACTAATTAACTCTGATCAACCAGTCATTGCACTTTTATATCCTAAACTGTGACTTTGTGTCCAAATTACTCCTATAGAATACAAAAATAATGGGGGGGTGCTTGACACTATATAGATTCATTTTCTCTTACAGGATCCTTTACCCAGGCTCAGACAGATGGAGCTCTGCCTTAGTTGCTTTTCTTGTTGCTGGGATAAAATACCCAACACCCAAAGTTAAGGGAAGAAGGTTTATTTATTCTCAGTTTGTAGAGATTTTAATCCATTGTTGACTCACTCCAAGCCAGGATGGCATGGCAGAGGGGCATTGCAGAGGGTAAACAGTCCATGGCAGAGCAGGTAGGAGAAAGAAGCAGCAGCAAGCCTGCCTTATTTATGTCCCTTTAGAATTCCAACCAGGCTACAAGTTTATTGCTTGGTGCCATCCATAGCTACAGTGGGCCTTCATTATCCACACTCAGACCTGTGCTAAACCAATTTAGCTGTAATACCCTTAATGCTAGTATCACACACCCTAGTTCCCGCCACCTTCACAAAACTCCATGTATGAGCACATGAGACTTTGGGAGGATGTTCAGATAGAAGCCATAACAAGCTCCAAGCATAAGTCCATATTCTTATATCCTATTCTCCTCATTTCTTTCACACAAACCGCATTGCTAAATGAACCCAGGGTAGAAAGAACAAGAACACTATCAGAACTGAACAGCTGCTCACACTTAGGATCGATAAATTATAAATCACAATCTCTAGCTATCTAAGCTTTACAATCCAGCATGCTATAATCACTGTAAGGTGATTGTCTTCCTTTATCTTTCTCTTCCATTTGATATTAGACACATTTCTTTGCTCCCTAACACACAGTGATAAAAGGCCCAAATCCTGAAATATGCTAATGATTAACATTTTAGGATTTCTTACTCATTTTAGTTCCCAGTGTAAATAAGTTCAGTGTAAGTCTCAAGCACTTCGCTGCAGGCATTGTGAAGGAAGAAAATCAGAAAGCTAATGCCTCTTGCACAGTTGCCTAAAGTGAGGGCAGGCAGAGTCCTGTTGAAGCAGGGAAAGGGAAGGGAAGGGATGCTCCTGAAGGCTCTTCTTGTGAAGCAGAGGTGTCTTTCTGCAGCATACCCAGATGCTAAGGCTTAGTACACTGAGGTAAGTAACAATTTGCACAAGCAGTGTTGCTTATAAGCAAATGCTACTATTAGTGTGGTTTCCTTTTGGCTGTCTTAAAAGAGTTGCTTCTTGGAAGCTTTCTTATTTATTTTAATTCTCCCTTGAAAAGAAGAAAAGGATACACTATTTTGACAGTGATTGGTATTTTTTCCTTGACAAATGTGCAGCAACTTTTGATTTGATCCAAATACTTTTATTTTCATTTTCAATCTCATCCCTAAAAATGATTACTGTATTTTGCTGTTGATCTTATGCCGACTAATTTTTATACAGCACATTGATTTCAAATTTTGTTGCTGGCAGTTCATCATTCACCTCATAAGAACCATCACTCTTGCTGTGAGTTGAAATTTTATATAATCCATCTTGATCCTTTCTCCTAAGCAATGTCAGCTTGTATATATATATATCAGGTCATTTTTCTCTCCCTAAGGGCTTACCTTGCTTAAAAGTGCATATTTATTTTTATTGTTGTTATTAGTGGGATATTAAAATTTATTACACGGCACGTGAGGGATTGATTTAGAAGCTTAATTTTGAGGAAGAAGGAACGAGTTACTCAGTTAACTATTTGACCAGCATTTTAACACATGTATACAGGAACCTGCCAACCAAGAGTGAGCCAGAATCAGAGATGCAGGCAATTTCTTCTTCCTAGTTTTCTCTAATGTTGTCTTTTCTTTCTAAAACCACGGACACATTTAGGTTACTGCTGTAACATTTATTTATTTGGGATGAGAGGTGAAAGAGAACAAAATTGACATATTAAGCAAATAGAAGAAGCTAAGGCGAAAGCACAGATCGATCCACACTATGGCGGCCGGTGATCACAAAGGTTAAGCACCTTTTCCCGTTCTCTCTCGCCTTGCCTAATGGTTGGGAGAGTATCTAATTATCTTCTGACCAGAAGCAGGCTGTCCAAGGGGCATGGTGGGGAAGGCCAGGAGGGAAAGGAGGGCTTTGTCTTCTGCAAGAATACTTTTAAACTCTCCCTTAAGCTGGCATCAGCAGAACCAGCAGATCTCCTTGCCTACACTCTCTCCCTTTTCAAGCCATTCTGCACATCCCTCCCACACTAATCTTCTAATGCAGAGCTTTTATCACCTGCAGTGGCTGGGAAGAACAGTATTAATGTCTCACATTAACGTACAGACTTCCCATTTACAAAGTGTTGCCACATACGTCATCTTATTTGCTTCGAACAACAGTCTCAGAGCACTTGTTAGACCCAGTTCATGCTCCTAATGTTCTTGGCATAGTTTTAACACTTTCTTGACTAGTTAGCTTTGCTTCCTTCCATCCTCCCAGAAGCTGGACTTCAGCCCCACTCTTTACCATCTCCCTTTCAGACTGGATTTATTTTCACCTGTCTTTTGCATAATAATTTACCTTCCACCACCCAGCCTCTACCCTTCCATCCTATTCCATCTGGAAATTCATCAACCTCCTTTGTCTCTCTGTGAAATCTAGTAAATGGCCCTGGCCAGGGGAAAGCATGGTGAGAATAGAGTTATTGGTGAGACGAGATGCTGCCTATCTGAGTCTGTACATAAAATGAGGCAGCTATAACAAGACAAGTGCTAAAATCCAGGAGGCCACTTATATACGACAAAAACCACTTCATTCAATTTCAAAGCATCTTCCTGTGAAAGTAGCAAGAAACAGTGGAATGCATCAGATGCAGACTCATGGTGTGAGGTCAGAAGCTGGTTGTGCTACTGCAGTTTATGCCGAGAAACTACTGCCCCCTGGGAAGCTGACGCTACTTTCCTGGTCAACCAAGAAACACAGTTGTAGGCTGCAGAACTTTGAGACGGCTGGGCTGAGGGACTGGGGATTTGGGACATGGAATAGAGGGTCTTTCAAAAGTTCGCTATTGAATGTGTAAGGACTTCGAGATGAAAAATACTAATCTCAACTTGTATATGTCAGAAAAAACTCTCATTTCTATTTCTTTAGTCCACTTTACTTCACCTCATATTCTTTCTCTCTCCTTTCTTCTCCACGACTCCTCTTTTCTCTCCTTTTTCTTCTTCTTTTCTTTCTTTTTTCCCTTTTCTCTTTGTTTTTCTTATAATTCATTGCTCCCAATAATTATTGCTATAAGAATATGACCATAATTTAATTCTGTCTCGGATCTGAATAGAGCTATCCTAGAGAATAAAATCACAGTGTGTGTGTTTATAAGCCAAGATCTCAAATTCACCATGAAGCAATTATTGGCGAGTGCTAGGATCCAAGGAGGATGGCGAATGAATGGGCCTGTGAGCCAGACCTCTCTTCCCTTCTTCTTCTTCTATCTCTATGGTCCTCTGTGGAGATCTGTTGTGCATCTTGCTTTATCCCCTTCCACTTTACCGGCAGAACCACTTATGCCCACTCTTCACATGCAAGTTATTCATTGAGTGCTATGCTCTCCCACATAGCAAAGAACAAGCAACCAAACATCACTACGGAAAAGCAATCATCTAGCATAACTTCAAACTATGGGAACCCACAATCCTCCTCCTACTTCCCTCCCCTGAATTCAATGGTGGTCTTTTCACCCGAAAAACAAGGTCACTCACAAGTGTTCTAACCTGTACCTCATGCTTCTTACTCTGAGCTGTATCTCTGGCCAGCTTCGCCGTCCCAATGCGGGAGTGTAGCAAGGACTTCCTCCCTGAGGAAGAGGGTGTGGAGTCTCTCCCTGATCATCAGATCTTTTCTAGGCTGAGGACGCTGCTGGACCTGGTTGACTCAAACAACCACATTCTTTTCCACTGGTGTTGCTGTCGCCTGACAACCAGGATCACTGTTACTTGTACAGCTTTGTATTAAGCTTGGCGTTTTGAAGCGCTCAAGAGGAAGCTGAGCGAAGGGATTGGCTCTCCCCATGGCCTCTCAAATTTTCAATAAGAAGTGATTGGTTGTGTCTCTCTTGCAACTTTTAAGAGTTTGGTGAAATTTCTCTTGGTGTTCTTGTTCATTTTATAACTAGATTTCTTTTTCTTTACTGTTATGTTTTGAGATTGTTTTAAAAAACATAGATTAGATTTTTTTTCCCTTCAGTTTTAAAATATTTGATAATAATATGTCTTAGTGTGTAGGTTATTTTTAGATTTGTCTTACATGACACTTCATCAGATTATTGACTCTTCAAACTTATGTTTTCGGTTCGATTTAAGGAAATTTTAGCCATATTTTCTTTGTGAATCTTTCTTGTCCTGAACCCCATTCTCCATTCTTTTACTGCATAAAATATTTTATATTCCCATGGATTTCTGAAGCCATTTCTCTTATTTCTTTAGACGATCTTTTTTGTTGTTCAGATATGGCTATTTTCTACTCTAATACTACTTTTATTTAGTCTCTTCCATTCTCATTTTGAGACCAACTATTAAACTTTTATTATTTCAGATATTGTGTTTTCTGTCACAAAAGTTTCATCTAGTTATCCTGTATGTCTGCTACATTCCTTGTGTTGCCTTTTCTATTGATTTGCTGTGGCTTGCTATTTATAAATTGTTTCCAGCAGTTATTATGGTTGATCACACCGTGTTGTCATGCTTAGGTGCATCATGCTAATATTATCTCAATGTTGGTGGGTCTTGACTGTCTTTTTTTTCAGCCACACTGAGAGGGTCCCTGCTCTTGAGATAATGAAGCCTTTTAGACTGTTTGTTTGACTATTTTAAGCATTAGTCTATGCGTACCTGGAGCTTCCGATCCCCCTTTGGTTTCTTTCTTCTGACACTGCTTATATATTCAGAACAGGTCATGATGTCATCTTAGTTCCAAACAGGGTTAGAAGTCTAAGCATTCCACTTGTGTCTACAGATGGATCCCGTCTGTGAGAGGGGTAGGAACACTCTCATCACCACCATTACTTGGGCTCCTAAGACTCTGGGAGGAGTAGAACAGAGGGATCCAGAACAGTGAGGTTGGGGTGGGAGTGAAAGTTTGCTTTTACATTAGGCCTTCCCTGGAAACAATTCAGAAGGCAAGAAAAGGGTTGCTTTAGACTTCCAGAAAAATGTAGGCAGTCTCAGAAAAGATTCTGACATGGATGGGCCAATTCCCTGCTTGTTACTAGTTGGAGACAATTTTTAAATATTTGCAAAATAATACAGCATCCTTCTTCCTGAAGATTATGAATGCATACAGATTCATCCTCCCTCGCCAATTTTTAAATGTCTCTGGCCTTTAAGTATGGTATATTTTTTTCCCCAAAATCCATAAAAATAAGGGAAATTACAAGTTTTTCAAGAAGACTATCAGATGAAAATGACTCTTTACCTTACTGAAGTCGATGTTCAGAATTAGCATTCATGAATCAGCAGTCCCCACCCCCAGACAGGAAGGCATGAGATAACTAGGTAACTATGAGAAGAGTATGTAATGCAATAGTCTATTATTCTTTCAATTAATTCTAGTGAAAATCATTGCTGTTTATCTTCATATCAAAATAACGATGATATATGAAGACATGAAAATATTTCACATTTGCTGAAATATAGAGAGTGCACTGGACACAGTGTATGCTCCAAATGCCACATGATGTCATTCAGAAAATAATATCAACATTAGACTATGTGCTTCATAAGAGGTGGAATGCTAAATACCCAGTCAGGAGCTCTGACTCTGAGTTCTTCTGCGGAGGAATTCTTCCCTGAAGGACTCTGTTGATATTGCTAAATCCGTTTCCTGATCTGTAAATGAAATGCTTGAATTAAGTCAGTCAGGGCTGGGTATGGTGCTAATATTTTAGACATTAAGATGAGGGTAAAATTATTACACTTAAGCATGTTAGTAAGGCTTAGCTCTAATTATGAAACCAGAGAATAATGGATTAGAGCATTAGATATTCTTTTCCGACTAATAAAATGGTCTGTATTATAGAGTTGAGGGGCTGTTAATTCCATTCCTTTATAAATTATTTTTAGTATAATATCAATAGAAGTGCTTCAGAGATATAGATACATGCCTGAGATATAATGAGACAGAGACAGACAGAGACAGAGATAGAGAAGCAGAGACAGAGAAAGAGCCTGATAAGTCTGGTTTTAAAGACCTGCCTTAAGCCATTGTAGTTGATAACAGGTTCTGTTAGTATGGGAAAGATGGTGAACTGTTAATGCAGAGAGTATTTCTGTGTCACAATTTTGAGGGGAAAAATCAGATTTTCCTTTTGAAGCCATCCAATGAGTAGATTAGTCCTTTCCATGTTACTGGGGGTAATCTTAATGTCAATTGATTATAAATTTTGATTAACTGTACAACATGTCTTCAGGCTTACAAACTAGATTAGTATTGTGACAAAGAACTGAGTCCTGTTGCCTCATGCAATTTCACTTGATGAAACAAACCATCAGCATGGTGACAGGTACTAATTCTCCTGATAGTTTTTAGAACCTAAAAATGTCTCAGGAATTATTATCAGTGTTTTGAAAGGTAGTCACATAATTCTCTACACAAGCTTGTAAATTATATATTGCTGTTTTCACTTGAGGCATGAGAACATTGACTAAAAATTGTTCAAAATCACAAAACAAATGAATGGTAGAATCATAAATGAAACCCAGAGTTTCTTCACTACAGAATGCGACTGAAAGAACATTGGAAAAATCCGACACATGAACCTAACTATCAGGTAGTTTTTCTTATTGGAGAAACCCAAAGTGTAAATAGAGAGCAAAACAAAAGATTGGTTAATATAAAGTGGAGATGTTTTTCAAGACCTCATGCTTGACAGGCAGGCACTTATGACACTGAGCTAAATCCCCGGCCCTTCACATAGGAAAGGGAGCAAGAGATGGCTTGGGGAAGGGAAGAGCTTTAACAAAAAGGAATTAAGATGTGTTATGGACCAACTCCCCACAAAGAAGGTAAGCATTGTGCACTGCACACTAATAAAAAAAAAATAAACATGTTTAAAAAGTTAGAAAATTCATGTTGCCATCCATCATTTCTCAGTACCTAGATTTTGAATTTAGGGGACAGATTAGTATTATTTTATTCACACCTTTAATGTGCAGTTTGAATTGGATGTGCTCTCGAAATAGTCTGAGGTCCTTTACCAGAACTGTACACATTGCACCTGCCTTTTCTTAAAATACATTCTTGCTTTTAAAAAGCAGAGATTACACCGAAGTTTGGGTCATGCTCTTCTCTTGAGACATGTAATGATCATTATGTGCTGGCTGATTATTCAATTACAATACAGAAGACAAACCATTTTAAGGAAATTATGAATCTACTCATTGGAAGGAAACTCTGTGATTTTTGTTTTGCCTATAACCGTTTCCATCTGTACTTATATTATAATGAAGCAAAATACAATTTAATGGGTAAGGAACCACATGAACTAAAGCAAACAGTAAGAAAAGCTGATGCCAGATGGTGAATTCTGCAGAACTTTACTCGCCACTTCTTTTCTCCCTAGGTGTCTTGGCCCAGGTTCTACTTACCTCAGTAACAGAAAGCAATTACCATTATCTCCTGCTAAACCAATGCAGATTCAAATGAACAGGCTGGATTTTTTGTTGTTGTTGTTTGCTTGTTTCATGCATTAACTACAACACCATTGGCTAAGATCCATTCACAGATTCTTCATATTTGCTGCTGATATCAGAGAAAGGACACAGATTCATTCATAGATTGCAGGTGATATTTACACGATTCGCAGCTAATGATGGTCTTTTGATTTATAAACTAAGGATATTCAATATAAACTTTACTGTATGTGAATCAATACATTCAGTCTCCATGAGACCACTGTAGGAAATTGACAGTCAATTCATAATTGCAATTTAAACGTCATTTTTAAAAATCTTGTTCCTTTGTTGTTTTGCCTGAGTTTTTTGGACTTCTAGCATTATTTTCCTTCTAAGGGCAACCATTGTAGACAGTCCTCCTGCAAGGATTTCACTTGCCTTTGTAACTCACTCCAAGCAAACAAAACCTTTGTGTAGGTGTTTTCTACAGATGTGGAAATTCACATTGTGCACATTCAGAAAGGTGAATATCTGAAAGATCCTGTATAATTCACTGTATAAATATATAAATCTGATCCTGTATAATTCACAAGACTGATGGCATCATGCCATTTATAATCAGGACAATCATTTGTTTACAGCCTACTTCTTTAGAGGTTAAGCGAACCAGCCTTTAACTTTGTTTTTAATTTTAAAGAGAAAAAATGTAAAACAAAATTTCAAAACACAACAATTAGGAGCTAACAATGGTATATACTGCATATTGTTATTTTCATATCAGTTATTCAGAGTCCACCTGCATTTACATTCGAATAATACCAGTTTTTGACTTTTATTATACTTTATTTCTTTCTGCTTCTTACAAAATAGAATTTAATGTTTTATTATTAGTTATTAAGTGATTTTTTTCAATAATAAACCTAGATTTTGCCAGATTTAAAATAGAGATGGTGTTTAGTGACTTCTTTTTTTTATTTTATTTAAAGAAAGAAAAAAAACAGAGTATAAATAATACATAATTTTAAAAAAACAGTAAGAAATCACTAGTTGATAATTACATTTTGTCCTCTTAGAAGTAGTTGTTCAACTTACAAGGTAAAGCATACAAAATAGACATTCAAACAGTCCAACCAAAAACAGTTCTGTTCAATGATCCAACAAAAACTTAGTAATATGGTTATCAATCCTACACACTTAAACACTCATGCAATTATATCCTTTAGAGCACTTTCTTTTCCTCTCTTTATTACAATAGCAATTACACAGTTTGAGTTTAGTTACTCCTACATTTCTTATTACTTTTTACACTAACGACACAATGTGATATTTATGAATATGATTCTTATTTATTTCACTAATGAGGATAGCCTCAAGTTGTCTCCATTCGCCTATGAAGGCCTCAATATCATCCTTTTTATAGCTGAGTAATATTCCATTGTATAAAAATACCACATCTTTTTCATCCACTCTGCAGTTGATGGGCATCTTGGTTGTTTCCAAGATTTAGCTATTACAAATTGTGCTTCTGTGAACATGGGTGCACATAATATATCACTGTGATATGAACTTTTCAGTTCTTCTGGGAAAATACCCAGGAGAAGAATAGCTGGGTTGAAAGGAACTTCCAATTCTAGTCTTCTGAGAATTCTCTATGCTGATTTCCATAGTGGCTGCACCAGTCTGCACTTCCACCAGCAGTGGAGCAGTGTTCCTTATTCCCCACAGCCTCGCCAACATTTGTTATCAGTTGATTTCTTGATGGCAGCTATTCTTTCTGGACTGAGATGAAATCTCAATGCTGTTTAATTTGCATTTCTCGAATGACCAGTGATGGTGAACATTTCTTCATGTATTTATTTGCCATTTGTATATCTTCATCTGAGAACTGTGTGTGCATCTCAGATGCCCATTTTTGGAGAGGGTCTTTGAATTTGGGGGGCTTGATGTTTTTCAATTCTTTACATGTTCTGGACATAAGTCCTTTGTCTGAGGGGTTGCTGGCTAAAGTCTTTCCCATTCTTTGGGTTTTCTTTTTAGTGACTTCTTTAAGGGAAGGTCATTTAATTGCTTGTGTATCTTTCTGTATCATTGTTTTTCAAATAGACATCCCCCTAAGAAGTTCCCTCACATGTAACTCAAACAAAGCTGCACAATGAATAAAACAATGTTATTCCTTTAAAAGGACTTTCTGGATATTTTAATATTAATATACTATTAAAACTGCAAGACCTTGTTGATAAATATTTATATATTTTCATTCATTTTGCATTTTAAATTGCTTTTATTGAGACATGCAATCATACATATTTATTGTGTTCAATGTGTTCATAACTAGGTATGAATTACAGAGTGATGAAATTAAGCTAAAGTTAGTACTATTTCACATACTTTTAGATGGCAAAGTTCATTTTTTTCTCTTATTCTAATTCTGCTTTTCACACTCTAAACAACACTCTCCTTTTAAGAGTTAGAAGAGTTGGTTTGTCTGTTCTATCTCATCATTTCATTCATGTAACATTACCTGATGAAATGCAAGTGTCCAACTATATTAGCATTAATAGGATATAGTGTATCATCTATGAAATGTAGAATATATGAGAGAGGTCAGCATTCCGTAGTATGGAGAAAGGAGACCCTACATTAGGACAACTTTACCTTTAGCATTCTCTATATTATTATATGACATAAATACATCAATGTCCATGTTAACTTGAAAAATATAATTGTATGTGTTTTACAATCAGCCCCAAAAAACCATGGGAATCCCATATCCATGGATTTAATTATTGAATTATTTTTATTGTATTTCCTGTTGATTATTCTAGAGCTAACATACAATTACGGTTTATTTAATAAAAAAAACTCTGAATATTTCTTATCCATAAACCATTCTGAATCATAGGAATTATGCCTTTCAGTTAACAGAGTTGGCTACAGAGGAAATTTAAGTTTATGTTCTATTTTCTTAATTTTGGGTCACTGATACTACTGGGTTAGTGGGACATTAATCTAAGTTTTCAGTGAAAGGGTTCACCCTGCTCCCTAATGCACCAGTTTCTTTAAGGTTTGAATTAGGTTACATATTGTCAGGCATGAAAAGACAAGGTGAGCTGGATTTTAAGCCATCCATCCCTAAGCCACAGAGACATAGCCCATCACTGTAATATGATGGTCTCACTGGACCTTTAGTTCCAGTGCCCTCTTGCAGTACCTTCCGTACAGACTGGACACAGGAATGCATCTGAAATAGTCCTTGAGATCCTACTAGTCAAAATGCACATTGTGAGCTTTATTTATTTCCTCAGCGGGCTGCTAGTGTGAGTGTATAACTTTCATTCCACAATTTACAAATGAACCACCTCCCTAAAATGCTGTGGCCTCTTTTGTAGCATCTCTCCATCTCTGCAGCATAAATCTTCCCACCATAGTTGCCGAAGTAATGTCATAGGGCTTAGAGTACACATAATTAGTCCTTGAGTGCTACTTTGGGCTGGTTCCAGCACATCCCTGGGTTCATTCACTCTAGCCCTTTTTTTCTTCAGATCTTTCCTCAACCAGATTGGAGAAACAGGTAAAGAAACATTAAGGGGATGTTTTTATTTCCTTCTAGACAATATTTTGTCCACTTTCCTAAGACAGCTTTTTCTCTAACCCAAATCCACATTCCATTCCTATAATTTAGGATTTTGCAACAAAAGTTAAAAAAATATTCGCAGTACATTTCCGTTTTTCATGTGAGCTGCAGTCTTTTCCCTACCAAATGGCTAAAGGCTTGAGTGAGGGAACATGGATGGAAAGAAGTATTTAGCTACTCAATTATCCTATCAAAGACTATTATGGTAACAGGACCCCATAAACACTACCTACCACACTATCTTCCAAAGTGGCCTGTTACAATTTCTGAACGTAGATGGACACATCATTAACACTTAAAATCCAGACTTTACATTAAGGTTCACTCTTACTATACATCCTGTGGATCTGCCAAAGGTCTAATGATCTAGGTGCATTACATTATCATACAAAATAATTCCATTACCCTGGAAAGCCTGTCTATGGGCATCATTTATTCATTTCCTCAACTCCTGGCAGCCAGATCCTCTTACCACATGCATAATTTTTGCTTTCTACGGAACATCTTATATATGCAATAATTCAGTATACTCGTCTTCCCAGTCTCTTGGCATTATCATTTGTAGAGCAGAAGTTTTTAATGTTAATGAAACTTGGTTTATTAGTGACTCCCTTCATAGATACTAGGTCTTTGGAGCTGTATTCAAAGTCATTTCCATACTCAAGTCATCTAGATTGTTTACCCATGTTATCTTACAGATGATTTACAGCTTTATGTTTTTTTTTTTACATTGAGGTTTATGATCTACTCTGAATTAATTTTCATGAAGGTGTATGGTTCTGTGTCTAGAAATTTTGTTTTGATGTATATATTAATATATACATCTATCATTCCAAACATCTATCTTTCCTCCATTCAGCTGTCTGCTTTTTTGGCAAAGATGATTGTCCTTTGTTATGGATTGAAAACTGGTGGTCAACTTAATGCCAGCTGGATTACATCAGCATGGTGCTGGGCATAGATGTTTCATCTGAGGAAAGTTGCCAGTATAAATGGAGACCTGGCAAAGGAGAAGCTATTCACGCTAGTTGCTTTAAGATGTTGAAGCGTTGTGGGTTCTCGTATGAGTTGCTGTTGAGCTATTGGTTCTCCTAGAGAAACTCTGGTCCTCACATCGAGCATTGCTTCCTGGCTCCGGAGGGGAAGACGTGTGCCGCTTGGTCTCCAGGATGAACTCATCGCGCTGGCTTCCTGGCACGTACTCGACTGTGCTTGTCGGAGGAGGAGCTCGGGCCTCCGTGTCGCTGAGGATGGCTGTGGTGCTTTTCAGGACAGCCCTGGTCTTTGTTTTGAGTGTGACTTCTTGGCTCTAGCATAGAACCCTCAACCTACCAGCACAGCTCCTTCACCCCGCTGGCATAGACTTTCTGACTTCCACCGCTGACCTTTGGGCCTTCCCAGCATGGATCTGTAAAAGAGACTGGCGTGAGTCCTTCTTGTGGGCTCTAGACTTCCACTTGGACTCGTGGGAGGCATTGTCGTGAGCACTGGGTCTTTATCTGGACTCATATGGGACATTGCTGTGGGATTCAGGCCCTTGGCAAAATATTCTGTCTTTAGTGATGTGGATAGATTTCCTGCATTTTCTTGTATTAAGCTTGGGTGACATCATAAAAATAATATTGTAAACTCCATGTCCTTATTGTAATTGTTCTCTGTATAACCCATGACTACAACATCCATATTTATGTGGATCTACGTCTGGGTTCTTTGGTTCATTCCATTGCACAATCTACTCTTTTATCAGAGTGCCTTGTTTGTAATCTTTATATTCCTCTCTATACATTAGGACCCTTAACATAGCATGAAGTGCTCCATATTTATGTGTGCACTGTAAATTAATTCACCCATTGTCAATTGTTAATAAATACAATTATATATAATTACCTACATTCCTCTTGTAGCTTGTCCTTTTACATAGCATTTATGTCAAATACATAAATAATTTTTAGCAATCATATATGTGTAACCAATCTTTTTCTAAATCATACTTCTATTTTTGTGTTCTATGAATTATTACACAATTTTAGTATGGATCTTCTCCCCCCTATTGTACTAGAGTGGCAACATTTACTAGGAAGCACTAATTCCTCTCAACCTTATGAGAAGGATTTCTTTCCAAGATTATTATCATCTGACCTTAACATTGCCTGGCTACCTGAAATGAACTTCTCTCCCTCTTCATCTTACCATCTGCAGAGATCATGGTAATACAAAAATTAATTATATTTTAATACATCTTATAGTTGGTCTCATACATTTTTCTATTTCTGTAGAACCAAATGCTCTTGGGAGGGATTACTACCAGGAAACACATGCTTAGAGACTCCATTTCACCCCATAAATATTTTTGCTCCTCTGAGATATTTTATGAAGACTAGAATATATTACAAATGCTGAGTTTTTCCTCAAGTGAACATATAAGCTGAAATCTAAATATTTCCAAATGAATTAGTAAAAACTGAAGAAATATGGTGTTTCATTATTTCAGCAAAGCATCTGACAAAGTCCTCCATGAGATGCTCTAGAGACATTCCAAATACAAATCTGTGGAAGTGGTGTAATTGTAACTTGCTCGCCTATCTGCTCAACTCCCCTGCAGTGTTGTAACTGTGATTAGAATCTTCATTTGTTCACCTGCTCAAATAACAGCATCATTAACATTCCCTCTTCTTTCCAGACTCTCAGAGTTCTCCGGGCTCTCTCTCCTGTGCCTACAGTTCTTTTTTAGGTCTATTACTCTTGCCTAAGCTACTGCAGATACCTCTTAGGTCTTCCTGTCTGCCTCCTGCAGCTCATACCTTGATGTATCCTCCTCCTCTCTGTTCAGAGTACTTACTATGAAAGAAACAGATGAGAGTCTTAATATCCCCTTTGAAAAAGGACCAATATTGCTCTCATTTTCTTTAAAAAAAAATTCAAGCTACTTAAATGAATTAGCATGGCACTTGAGATTTATTTCAATCTATTTTTCAAATAATGGTTCGTCAATTTCTCAACATTTCATCCTCCACACTATTTGCTGTCTCCCTATAACAAATGTTTCCAGTTTCTCTGGAACACTTATGCCAAAAGTATTCTTCCTTTCTTTTTTTCCAGCGAGAATTTCGCTGTTTAAATGTGCTCTAAAATTTTAAATGCATGTGGGCAAGTTAAAAAGATCTTAAAACTGAATCTCTGAGAAATAAATGCCTGAGAAACAGCAAGCATTGTATTGTTTTGAGTAGTGGTGTTTTCTGGGGGTAGAGGTTATTTCTGCATGGACTCTATAAACAATGAAACAACAATTACTGTCTGTCTGTCATGGTTCACTGATTGGCTGGTTTAGGATAGCTCTGCGTATGGGATGAGATGGTTCAACTTGGAGTTGGGTGGCACCAACCAATGGGCTTGCAACCTGGATGGAATAAAAGGGGAAACAGACGCAGGGCTGGTGTTCCCTGCCTGCTCCTCCATGAGCTGTTTCTGGTCCATATCACCCTGCCTTGGAGCCAGGCAATGATGGACTGAAACCTCTACAAACTGTGAGCCTAACTAAACTTTTCCTCTTTTGACTTACGGATATGGGCTATTTTGTCTCACCTATCAGAAAGTAACTAAGACACTCCCTTTTAATACTTAAAACACATCAGGAAGTAAATGGAGGAAACTAACTGTAATATAAGAGAATCTGAACAAATGAATAAAATTTGTAGAAATTTTCTCTTCTCAAAAGACAATTTTAATTGATTTTATAAAACAGTCAGTGTATTCTATCTAGTTCATATGTGTATAGGATTCCTTGAATTCTCACTACATTAAAATATCTTTAGAATGCAGATCATAGGAACAAATGATCTGTGAGAGGCATAAGGAAAAGAGCCAACACTTACACTTTGAACGAGGCCCGTGTCCTCACTGCCCTGCTCAGAGTTGCCAACTGCTCATCTATTAAATACATGATACAAAGGAACTATTTCCTTTGCTGGAAGGGAGAATGTGGATTTAAAAGTTTCTTTCAATATTAATATGTTCATTCACTGTTAAGACTGATATTAGTAAAGATATATATATAGTATTTAATATATATAATATATATAATATTTTTTAAATTTCTAGGTTTTAAAAAATGTTGTGCCAAAACAGGATGTTTGTTAAGTCTCTATTCTCTTGTGGGAGAGTTAATCCAAAGAAACCGATTCCCATTTTCTTGTTCTGTGCACCCATGTTCCTTCTCAAGGTCTTCTTGTAAAATTCACTCTAGGAGATTAATGGCAATATATTCTCCTGACATCTAAAGTGCAGAATTAGCCTCCATAAAGGCACTTATGTACCTTGGTCATAAAATCCAACATTTCAGACTCTCTACTTCAAGTTTTTCGGTGGCCTCTATATTATCCACTAAAGTTATTTCCACAACAATAAATTCTTCCTTGATATTAAACTTGTCAAAAGCTTACAAAGCTTCTTCCTAAACAAACAAACAAAAGACACTCTCACGAAGATATTCCCTTTGTTTTCAATAGTGCTGAATATTTCACGCTATGTAGGTATATATTTGAAACAGAAAATATCAAAGCAGAATACTCCAAATAGAAGGAAAAAATGTCTTGAATATTTAAGTCAAACAAGGTGATATCTTAAGGAGCATATTAGAAAATAGAAACACAAAAGAAAAAGAACACGCATAGGTCTGCTGCATGTTTTATGTGGCTTGAATACTACACAGGGCTCCTGTTCTTTTTTCCTTGCACCACATTGTATAATCATAGGTTTTGCTTTTACAGGCATATAATCATTCTCCAACTAAAGCAAACATTCATAAATAATAAATTCACCAAAAAAACCTTGCAAGTGGAATTTATTGTTTTTGTTAAAAATAACAATTAAAAGTTTACAAATGTAATTTGGTGGGGTGGGAAGAATTACAGTTGAATACACATACTTGGCTTTCTTCACACACTTTTTCTAATATTTGCTCAATTTAATGCACTGCTCTATCACCACCAGAGCTCTGTTGTCAGCTATGCCAATGGTTTATATTATATTAGTCAATTTTCCAGTTGTTGGGACCCAATACCTAACACCCACAACTTACAGAAGGAGCTTTAATTCAGTTCATAGTTTCAGGGCATTCAGTCCATGGTCAGCAGGCTCCAAGACAGTAATATCATGATGGGAAGAAGAAGAAAAGCAAAACCACTTAGTCCCTAGCGGTCTGGAAATTGAGAAGGAGAACAGTACAAGTGAGGGAGGCACAAGAGATTAAATACAGTACCCAAGGCCAAGCCTTCCACACACCCCAAGCACAACTGGGATCTGTTCCATCAATTTTGGGGGCAGCTCCAAGCCAATCAGTTTGACACAATCAAGCTTAACCATCACAGTTACCATTTGCTTTAAGTTCTTTTCAAAAACCTACTGACATCTAAATCATGTTGTTGACTTTCAGGTTATACTTTCTTTGTTCACTTTGTGTGAATCATTTTTGATTCATCTGAGTGTAAGGATCTTTAACTTTTGTTCAACTGTATCTTTTCAAGAGGAAAAATGGTATCTTAAGCCACTTTCCAGATAAATTTTTAAAAAAGATCTTAATACCTTATTTTGTGATACTATTTCATAGAAATTATACTTTGTCATTAGGTTGTTTCACATTTTCTTCCCATTGGTCAGGAAGCCTTATTGGATTATTAGGCTTTATGGGAGGGATGATGATCAGAGTTCAAGTCTAAGCACAGCCTTAAATTCTACAATCATCAACATGCCAAAGAAAGGAAAATAGAGAGCTATTGGTGTAGTACTGTACATATCACTCATTGCTAGACCTTAGAAATAACTTAGCAGAATGGCATCAGTAAGCAATGATCAAGGAATGTCCACACTGCCAGTTCCAATTAGACTTATCTATAAATAGGTGGGGCATGCAATGTATATGATCACAGAAACACCCTTGTGAATATTCTGAGCCCTTTCAGTATTACCAAGAAAAATAATAACACCATATCCCCAGAGAGACCATCAATATTCAGAATTAACATAATCTCTGTCTTATCTATAACATTTAGCAGAATCAGAGAACTATTTAACTGATTGTTCACAGCACATATTTAAGGTGACTTTTTAATTAAAAGGCAAATGGTATCAGTAATAACTAGATTTTAAATTAAACCTTACAACTAATTTGGGAATATCATGTAATAACACTAATTCATTAAGCAAAATTAAGCAGTATTGATTGAGGTTCCAAAGTTAGCAACCAGAATTTATTCAGTGATATTCAACATACAAAATATCCAATTGCTTTGTTCAAGGAACAGATAATCATGCCCTGGAAAAAATAACCGGAGATTGCAATATAACTTGAAAATATTGCAAAGCAATAGATCAAAAACTGGTTAAAATTCAATGCTTTGAAGCAAAAAAGATGGAAGAAATGATTACAGTAAGTGGTCAAGCATAGGATAGGCTACAAAGCATTTTAGGATTAAGAATTGGATCTATTTAGACAGATCAAGCTGAGTGCAAGCATTGAACACCTCATCACGAATCTGTGCTACATGGAAGTTATGTGGTAAATCACCAGGCTGTTTATAGCAAACTACTAGGCCCATAGCAGTGTTCGATCTAGTAAAACCCCAACCTGCCAACTGCAGGGCATCAGAACTGGCAGCCAACTTCTCTCACGCTGCAAATTCTTCTCTGCCTCTGTTAATACAAAGAGAGAAGGAGGATGAGTCCATGGTTTCAGCTGGAAAGACTAATTTATTTTCAGCTGAAAAAGCAAACTTGTAAAAGAAAGTAAAATTAATATTTGAGAAAATACTGTCAATAAGTTCTGTAAAAAATATTCTGATAACAAACTATACCAGTAAACAAATGGGAATCTGTTACACCACCAAATGAAACAGGATGAGCATGAATTTAGCCCGGCAAAGGGTTAAATTGTCAAATTATGAAACTGAAATTCACAGACAAGGCTTTGTACAGATCTTGCACAGAAAACAGAAAAAGTAAATGTTTTACAACCCAAATATGAGAAGACGCTATGAAGAGTTTTAGGATCTTTCTCCACCTTTTGCGATTCCTCTGTGTCTTCTTCAGCTTTGGCTCTGCTCAGGAAAACCACCTGGCCATCCAGCTTAATCCACTTAAATGTATAAAGCTTCTTAAAGAGATTAAACAATAGTTAAGCCAAAGTTTCTTGCAATACTCATGTGAAACCATAAAGTTCTTAACAAAAAACTTTCCACATTTTATTCTGGGGCTATAAGACATAAAGCCCTGTGCTAGTTAGCTCTCCCTTCCCTGGGACACAAAACTTGACTATTATAATTTAAAGGAGTAGAGGTTTAACTGGACTCATGGTTTCTGCCTCCAGTGCCTGAAGAGTGACTCCATGTAAGGAACATCATGACAGAAGGGTAAGATGGAGCCAAGCTGCTCTGTTCGTGTCGTCCAAGAAGCAGAGCAAGGGAACAGCACTGGAGAGAAAGGGGCCAGGGATCAGATCTAGCATCCAGGATTACACTGCCCAGAAGTGTGCTTTGTGAATAGCCTCCATGGCTTCCAAGTCAATCAAGTCGACACAAGTAAGCCTAACCACCACAAGCCTATTTATAAAGTGTAGGGGGAAAAAAGTGTCTTGAAATTTTATAAACAATGTGAGAAACCTTTAAGTATCTATAAAAATGGCCAGAAAAAGTTTAAAAACTTTCATCTATTTGCCATCAAAATAAGTAAATAAATAAGTATAAGAAAAATATCCCACTCTATGGCTCTTATTTTTTAAGTAATTTTTTTCTTAAGTGCTATGCTTAATATGCTCTCATCAAATTACATGACTACTCTCTCAGGCTTAAAGCTTAAAGTTTTCCCAGTCTAGGATGTCTAGTTTAAGTCTTCACAAGTACTACACACTGCACATATACAGGTATTTTAGGTCAGAGCTTCTGTGTTCTCTGGTTATTGTCCTGTCCCTCGCTTCTGACTCACAGAAAGAAATTTTGCTCAAAGATATTATAAACCTGATTATATTTTTTAAAAACCTGATATTTGTTAACAAGACTCCTGTAGCAATTTCCTGGTTATGAGTGTTTCTGGTTATGTTTTTTTTTTTTCTGGTTATGCTTTTGTTGTTCGTATTTTCACATTGTAAACTAACATCCATGCTTGTATAGCAATATGAAGGTAGAAGAAAATTGAGGAGATGACCATTGAGGCAATTAATGGAAATGTTACATTTTATGTTTCACATTCTTTACACATTTCATTCAAACTCCTTTATTTGTGTTTCTTCTCCATTTTGTTTCTTCTTTAAGAAATGTTCAAAAGGAAATGAAGAACTTTGCATTGGTATATTCAGATCGAAAGCGTCTATTTCCTATCATTCTTAATTGAAACTGTTTTGTCTACCTTTTCAATTTGAAAGATGCTATCTATAAATATATTTATATTTTTATTTTCAATAAGGTACAGAAACTATTTTCATGTTTTAGTAATTTGTATAGGGCTTAGGTATCTTAATTGTCTTGCCAAATTTTATTGCATTTTTATTTTGCTAATACTTTTATGATTGTGTGGTGAACATTATCTGAGAGAATCAAACAATATATATATATATCTTATTATTTATTTAAACTGAAAATTAATTCTCCTCTGTATCAATCCTATGCAAATGCTAATGTTAAACACCATTTCTTTCCTTGTCTAGAATAAGTATGACCAAAATATCCTTAGATGTAAATTATTTCTTCTGCAAAAACATATTTCAACTAAGACTGATAAAGAAATTATATGTCATGCATATCTTGAACAACTTACAATATATAGAATGGTTATTTTAAGTTTTCAGTATTTTAAATGAATTCAATGTGCGAGTTAGTTGTTTTAAGATACAACACAGGAAAAATGGGTGGTAAAAGAAGCAACTTGTCATCACAGATTGGTCTACCAAGGACATGTCGGTAACATACCAGGGTATTTACATTAAGTATCTACTATTCATTTGGTCTAATATAACACTGTAACATTAAGGAAGAGAAAGGGAAACAATCAGCTTTCTTCTACTGAGATGAAATACATGAACAGTATGTCCGTGTCTATACAGTAACCTATGGGGCATCTATAATTCCTCAAAAGAAAACGTTGCACAGAATAGTTATACCTCTATCTACTACAGTTGTAAGCCTCACGTGGTTTCAAATATGGAGCTAGCGACTGTCACCTGTGAAAAAGCAACCATTTTAAAAGAGGAGCGATTTATTCTGGCCATTTCAGGAGTCTTAGTCCATAGCTCATTGACTCCAAGGCAGAGATACTGTGACATAAGAGTCTGACAATCAATGCTGCTCAGCTAATGGAAGCCAGAAAGTAGACTGGGTTGGAAATAGGTGGAGAGAGGGGAAGAGACCAGGAATAAGAATACACCCTTCCAGGGGGCACTTCCCATTGATGTGCTTCCTCTAATCAGCTCACATCTCCTGACAGCGCATCCTGCTCATTCAGCTAAGAACTCCTCGGTGAACTCACGAGGAGAAAGTTCGCGTGATCCAAATACCTCCCAAGACTTCTCTTCTGAATGCTGTCGCCTTGGGGAGCCCTAACGAGGGAAGTCTTTGGAGACACTTCATATTCCAACCGTAGCACTCATTTTCCGATATTTAACTATTGATGATACTTCCAGTTGATAAAATTCCAAAAGTCTGGCTGCTTGAAGTTAAATACGCTATCAAATTAAAACCCACTTGGTATCAGCTACATTCATTATCAACACAAAGTATTTTAACATGCATGAAGTCGTCTGATCTCAAATGACTAAGGTTTTAAACAGAGCCTGGACCCTAATGTCTCTGTATGTCACCAATGGGAACACACTGGCTCAGAGTTTATAATCTGAATTGGTTTCAGAGGCTTAGTAAACACAGATTGCATGATGAGAACAAAGGAATCATTGCTCATAACTTTTCCTCACTTCACTATTGGAAGCTCTATCCAGTAACATATGGGGAATCTACAATTCTTCACAAGAAAAGAAAATGAGGGATAGAATATTTATTTCTTTATCTACTACAACTGTAAACAGCACATGGCTTAAAGTATGGAGCTAGAAATTGTCATCTGTAAATAAGCACAACTACATATTATCATCTCTCTGAATCCAATCATCAGTACCATGTTTATATTTCCCTTTGTGTTAATACGAATACACAAGAAGATTTAACAGTTGCTTTCAGCATTCAGCACTATACCTTTATTCTTTTCTGTCTGTAACTGTTATATTTCAGAAGATATATATAAGCAGGTGAAAGGTTTTTAGATAAAGCATAAAAAGTTGAAATATTTGCTACCTTTATGCTACTCTTGCTATTAATTCCTATCAGAATCAATTATATGCTTCAGGCCTCTGGATAGAGAATTCTGTACCTGCTGAAGATGGAAAGGGGACAGACTTTATTACATTCATATGTGCAGGATTCTTTTGCTTCCTCACCAGCCTCATAACAATCACTAGTAGCATAAGCTCCACTCCAAGGGACTGTCAGTGTTTCCCTTCCAATGAAAGAAAAACATGCCACACATTTGCATAGCCAACAGGTAACAGAGGCAGAAAAATGTGGTAAAATGAAGAAAGGATTGTTTCAAGTTATTTTGCCTAATTCTATTTGACACTGGGGAGGAAGTGATATTTTCTCTTCTTATTGTAGAAATTGGATGGAAGCAAGCAAGATAGTATAATCTGGAATTTTTAGGTGAAAGGAGAGAAACGTTTTCTTTTGCATCAGTGGCACAATAGGACACAAGTTTTACTATCGGTGGTGGTGGTGGTGATGATGTTGATCTCATACTGTAGTTGTGCAGACTTGCCAAGAGATTTGCAAATGACAACTCATAATGCAATTATAAGGCCCTCTTCTCCACTCTAATTATTAAATATTTCTATATATTAAAGATATAGAATCAAAAACCAAAACATAGTTTATTATACTTAAATACTATAATTTAGTTTAGTTCTTTACTGTAAGGAATATCTTAGTTTTCAAAGACAAATTGTCATTCAGAAGGGTCATCAACAAATAAGTTATAACCTAATGTGTCTAATTGTTTCAATCAGGAAAATACACTAGAAACATTGGAGCAAATGTACTTAGATTAAAAAAGCCCTGTTCAATACTGAAAATGGCAGCCTTTCAAAGTACTAAGCTTACTGAAGTGAAAAATGCTCAAGGTCTACATAGTCACTCTTCAAAAATAGAATAATTCTGGAACTATTTAAGGAATTTTTAAATTAAGTAATAGATGAACCTGTACTCTAGATTTCTTCTCTGTTTTGGCAGTCGAGGTTTCTATGAAGAGTAATGTTAAATAAAAGATTAAAATTGATTAAAATTACTCTAAGACAGTAAGAATTTGTGGGAAATAATATTTACTATACAAAAATTGACTCATATCTAAGGTGTAGGTACACCATTATATATAAGGCACTTTTTAATTTTCACAGTGCACCTTTGAATTATCATTCTTTCCATACCTTCTTCTAGAGTGAGAAGAGAAGAAAATTTGCACAGAATAGCACAATTAGTGAGGTGCAACTCAAATTCCAAAGTCTACATACTCTGGTTTAAGTGTTTAAAACCCTCTCTGTCCTCGACTAGTTATTTCTGAACTCTGTGATTTTTACCTTATCAAATGATACAACTGTGGAACCATTGGTGAAAAATCCATCTAAACTAGATCTTCTCAGGCAGCCTGCCAAAATCAAAATGCCAATAGCCACTTTAAACCCTTGGCTCAGTTGATTGGTTTTAGCTCTATCTCTTAAATGTAGTCCCAGATACTCACCCAAGAAACATTAGAAATGCTGCCAGCAGATGGAAAAAAACCTCAGCATGTTCACAGGGGCCATTTCTAGAACTTTCTGTGGAAAAAGGGAATCACTGAACCAAAAAAACCCTTCCTGACTTTGCACTACAGGTATTAAGTGTGATTTCTATGCATATTTCAGCCCTAAGAGCCCACTTGGAGATTAACGGTCCCTCACTGAGGAGATTGCCCTGGAATCCTAGCTCAATCCAAATCATCTTCATTAGAGAAGTCACCTGAGCACATTGTAGACCTTAAGCTTCTTAACTTCAACAGCAAGTTTAACTTACTCCTGATTTATTTCTATAATAACTAAATTTATCAAAAAAAGAAAAAACATCAAGTCAACATAGTATAATTTTAAGCTAAATTCTAAATTGTGTCCAGTTTTTTTTTTTCAGAAGTGACTTGAAATTCCTACATTACCCATTATAATTTTTATTACCTATTACAATTTCCTTTGGCTCCACCAGAGCCCAGGGATCATTCATTTGCTTATAAAAGAGTCTTAGTTACCACCCTCTGTCTCCTCATCATCTCCTTATCATCTGATACCCAGGACATCTCAGCCTCTTTGAGTCATAAGGACCACAGGTGCTATCAATGGTCCCAGGAGCTCTGATGCACAGGTTGGACTAGCAGAAATACAGAAACTGAAGCTTCTTTAGCAGCTATCAAGCCTGGACAACAAAACCAATGAATGCAAGAGTTAACACCTTTTGGGGAAATTTTGATCAATGCAAATCATCATTCAGAAAATATCTGCCCTACAAATTATTTCTTCCTCCTTACCATGGCTAAACTATTCCCAATCCTCTCTTGGAAACATGCTACATGAGGGCACAACTAGTTGGATTACATACAAGGCTGTTTGTCTTGGTAAAGCCACAAATCATTTTTGATTATAATTGTTTTCCCTCTTTCTCTCACTCAGGTAGCCTCTGAATCACATCTCTATTCTCTGGGAATGATAGTTTCTCTTCAGTCTCTGAGCTCAAAGAGACATTGTCTAAACTTAATTTTCCTAATTAGTATGCAACACTACTTGAAGCCAAGGAAGGCAAACATACAAGTTTAATCAGGAGAAATGTTTGTTTAGTTTTACTTTACTACTAAAGCACTTTCCAGATTTCTAAATGAAATTTAAGTAAGTCATAAATATATGGCCACAACGCAGCATTTTCTTGCTCTTTTGATTAAAATTTAATAAAACAGCCTATACCCCATTTTTAATTAATCATCACCAAAATTTACAAAAATAACCTTTCTAATTTGGGGGTAAAAGGCCAAACCTCTCATTTTTTTCCATTTTATTTCTTTATATAGATAGTGACTTCCACTTAAAACTGTAAAGGCCACAGCCAGAAAATTTACTTTACTACTGGTGTAAGGTCAACAATTTAATTTTGTGTAAGTGCTTTCCTTCCTTTTATTTCCATATCTTCATTATGGCTTACTTTCACATAAAGCTAAATGTATTCTTTCATCACCAAGGCAGTAAAAAGGTTAATTTAAAGTAAGATGAGAAAAAAAAAATAAGTCAGCAGTTTGCATAGCCAGCCTCTGATTCTCTTCAATTCTTTGTTCAATCGAATTCATTGTGAAATATTCCATATAACCCTAAATATACAGACTAATAAAATGAATGTCAGAATATCAGCACCCGACTCTATGTAATCCTATCACTAGGAAAACCTACTTTGATTTTTTAAATTGTGAAGACCTTATTCAGAGAGTTGATACCACATGTATCCTTCCCTTACATCATTTCTTTCATTTTCTCTGATGAAGAATTTTACTTTTTCACATCATATACAAGTTTATTCCATTGTCAAATATGTGTTCATAGCCAAGACTGATTTTCAGTCTTCTGATAAAAATCATTAGAGAAGTCACCTGAGCACATTGTAGACCTTAAGCTTCTTAACTTCAACAGCAAGTTTAATTTACTCCTGATTTATTTCTACAGCAATTAAATTTATCAAAATTTATTGTAGAAATTTATTGTAGAAATAAATCAGGAGTTAATAATAAATGAATAAAAAATTAATGTGATAAAAAAGACATACTCATCATTTAGCCAACTAATCCATTGCAAGTCACTTACAATGTGCTAAACAGTAATCTAGAAATTGAATTTATGCTGGAAAACAACACATAATTTGGGTTTTGAACTTAAATTGCAGTTAAGGACTAAAATATGTAAACAATAAGTTAACAGCAAGTGGTTACAAAAAAAAGGTGAAGAATGGAAGGTGTTAATCAGGTAAGATGCAGAGCACAGATCTGGCTAAGAAGTGAATAGCGACCCTGTAGGAACCAGAGCTAACTTGCGGAGAAGGCCAAGTGCAAGGCGAAGCTGTGACTGGCACTAAATGCTAAGTTCCAAGAGTCAAAGCAATGATAGCAGAATTTTAGTGAAAATGATGGGAAAATGGGGCAGAAAGTCACTAGGGTTTACTGCACAGCAAGTACTTTGCATTAAATATTGCTTTTTAGAGATCAAAACATGGAGTCATGAGTTCATCTCATTTAATTGTTTTCCAATTTTCTATTTGCAATGATGCTAAAATTTAATTACTCATGTGTACATCAGTTTAAATTCCTTTCAATTATCTCCACTTTTACTTTTGCCAAAAATCTACAATACATGGGCTTGCTCATATCGCTGCATACACTGATGAAAATAGATGCATTTTTCAAACTCCCCTTCTCTGTTTATTGAAGAAACCAAGTGATTTATCTTTAGAATATCATACAACTTGGATGTTTATTATTGGAGGAATATCTTATTTCTAGTGTAATAATTTATTATTTCTTTTCAATACTCTCCCACCCTATGTGTGTGAACTGAATAAGATTTCAATAGATATTTTTAGGGTAAACAAAATACTTACGTTGTGTTTTCATCTCTGAGACTCAACTACATGTGTGAATGGAAGAAAAATGATCATAAGTTTCTTCTCAGGATGGGGAGGGAGATCAGAGTGAAGAGAAGTGAAAAAGGAGTAAAAATGATTAAGATTAAAAATAGGTGCCAATTTCCCAAGATGAATGCAATTATTATGTATCATAAAGGTATACTCATTTTAAAAAAGAAACTAAAAAGGAAAAAGATTCTTCTCCACACCTGAAACCACCACCACCCCCAGTTTGACAGCTGTCAGACAGGCAAACAAGGATTTCTCCTATCCTCTCTTATCTCCAATTTCTGGGACGAAGGTAGTTGGTGTGTCTTCAAAGTTAGTCAAAGGTCAGGACAAGACCACTGACAGAAAAAATTAGAAGATGACATGCACAGATTAGTGTGAGGCAAAAACTAGGAATAAAGTAGAAGGATTGTGGATTCATCTAGTAGCCAAGAAGTTTTCAATTTTAAGAGAAATAGAAGAAGAACCGCAAAGAATGCAAGTATTGGAGAGACAAGTAGACTCGATAGCACATAACCTGGAGAATAAATTACTCCAGCAAATAATCCAGGAAATGTGCCCTGGATGCTTGATAGCCTCTCAAAGTCTTACTTGTGACAACTGTCAAAACAGGAGTTCCATGGGCCTCATCCGTAAACCAACAGAGGATGAACAAGTGGGAGAACATGGTCATTTCTCACAACAGCAGGGTTTTAGCTAAGATAAAAATGGAAAAATCTAGTCTCTGTTTGTAGAAACTGTCAACTTGACATCAACTTCAGAGCCAAAGGCACTCCTGTGACATCTAGAAGTGCAAACGCCCCAACTTTTTCTCCTCTGCAAGAGGAGAGACCTGGGGCTTGACTTTGTCCTAACCTCCGTTTTCCTAAGGAATTAAGCCTCAGCAGCCCCTAGGAACAGCTGAATTTAAAAATCAAACAGCATGCTTTTTCCTCTACATTAGTTTCCAATCCTCTGCTGACATAATATCTACCTCTTTTCTAAAACTGTCTCACATACAGAAATTCCCGTTTTCCTGTGGCCTCTTCTAGCTCCTCACTCCTGGACTCCTACATTTCAGCAAGGGGTAGATCATCTATTGTCCATTCGATTCATGCCTCAGCCTCCCCAACTCCTTCAATTATTGGTGAAAGAAAATGTTTTATTTGGATAGGACTTGATTGATCAGGTAGGGCCCACTGAATTTCAATGACTTGAGGTCAACTGGGGGAATAGGGGCTGGCTAGATCGGTGTTTGGATGATCAAGAGTCAAGAAGAGGAGAATCAGCCTAGGATTCTGACAAGTGCTCAAAATCTCATTTTACTTTTAAGGAGATGATGATGAGGCGCTTACATTTCTGTAAATGTACAAATAATCATTCAGCTGCGAACTTAAAACAGATGGAGTTTATGGTTTAAAACTTCTACCATGGTACCGCTCTAAAAGAATTATTTCTACATGCATACTTTGCTTACTGTTTAGAAAGATTAAACTGCTTCCTTGAAGTTATTATTCCCATTTTTCAGAAAGAGCAAAACTGACTCACAAAATTTGAGGAACTCCTGTGTGATAGTGACAGTAGATCCAATTACTCTTCTACTTTGTTTTTATGAAAATGTGTTTTCACCTGAAAAACAGAATTGACTTTAAAATACAGATTTTATTACAATTTTATATTTATCCTGTAGAATCACCCACAGTATTTGCCATCAGTTGCTAGTGTGCTAAAATGAAATAAAATATTTCATAAGACTAAATTTCCCTTTCTATTAAATCAACTTCTACACAGGAAAAGGAGAAATTGAAGGAAGGAGAAAGAGGAAGTGAGAGGCAGAATCAGAGAGTGACAGAAAAGGGAAAGAGAAAAGAAAAAGAGGAAAGTGAGGTATAGAGTAGTGTTTAAGAACAGAACAGGACGACAGTCGATCTTTTTTGGCATGAAAAAAAGTGTACCAAAAATTTCAGTACACCACATTAGAGACAGGATATCTTATATTCCATGAATTTTGCTGAAGAGTGTGGAGTCTCAAATGTACAACATGAACAGACACAGCTGTTATTTCCACTGTTTCAGAAGCTACAACCTTAAAATAAATCCCACAGATAATTAGCAATTCATATACTGCAGAAAATATTTCTCTGCTCCAATTTTTTCAGCCTATAAAAATTCAGCATTTTAATAAAAATGTAAGACAACTAAAATATTATAAATCCAAGGAGAATACAAGAATAAAATTGATTTTAATTATATACTTTCCCCTGAAGGATAAAACATTTCTTTCATATAAAGTATATTTTAGGGATCACTAAAACTTTTGCAGTTGCTTAACATCTGTCTGAGAGCTCCACTAATGAAAGAAATAACCTGCATATTTCTATAAGAAGAATATGAATCTGGCTGGAGTGTTTCATTCTGTAGATGATGGAATACTTCTTAAACATGAAAAAAAAAAGTGTGTGTGTGTGTGTGTATGTATGTATATGATCATCCTTGATTGTGTCAATTTGATTGGCTTCGGCACTTTCCAGGGAATTGATGGAGTGCATTTCTAGGTGGTCTGGGTGGGTCATGGAGACACAACTTTGTTATATCTGGTCCCTGGCCCATTCTTCTGGAACTGTTCCCCTACTTCACTTCAGGGCCATCATCAATGAAGTACCTTTGTTGTATTGTACTCTTCTACCTTGATGTTTTTACCCTGGAACCCAGATGACCATGGAATGAATCCCCTGAAACTGTGAGCTAAATCAAACCTCCCTTTAAACTGTATGTGTTTAGTATTATGTCCAGCAAAAAGAAAGCCGGAAGTACAATCTTTCATTACTATAGGGTTAGTCATTCGGGTGCCATCAAATATTTTTTTTCTCCTATATTTTTGTCAACTCCATTCCCTCAACCCCTATTTGGACATTAGAAAAAGTACCATTATAAAGTTTTGTGTTGTTGTTGACATTGTTGTTAGGAAGTTTCAACCATTCTTTAGCTTTTTTTGCTTTAACTCTCCCCATACCTTTTGGGAGAGGTGTGTACTCAGTAGTCAATTCATGATTATATGAGCCACATCTCAATCAGCCTTTAAAAATATTACACATCAAAATGATGAGGAAGGAGTTGGAACTCTCATTTCATCAAATTATGTTATGGTTTGGGGTTTGGATGGCTCCCCAAGCCTCATGCAGTCATGGAGGTGGCTGAGTCTAGCATTTGTGATTGGTTCACTATCCAGCGCTGTGATTGGTGGTGTGAGTGCTGCACCTACCCAGGGACAAGGAGTAAGCATACAGTTTAAAGGAGGGAAGGACAGGTGTTTTCCCTGTGTTACTCTTTTTCACTCTTTTCACTTGCAGCCACCAGGAATGGCTCCCCTGAGCCACACCATCCTGCCTTGGAGCCAGCTGAGTATGGACTGAAACATCCCAAGACCGTAAGCTAAATAAACCTTTCCTTCCTGCATTTTGGGTACCACATATTTTTGTCTGAGCAAGGAGAGGAAAGTAACCAAGACAAATTATGTTTGCTTGGATAGATATCTTCATAGCAGCTTAGTAAAACTGATTACCTTTTTGTCAAAAACAAAAATGTTCACAATGTTCCAGAATCTTTAGAAATAACCACAATTTTATATAGCCAGATAATTAACTACTTAACCATCTACACAGCTTTATGTACTACCTGGAGCTTTCACTTTTTACAGGTTTTAGTACAGTTAAGGGTGGCTAAAGTTAGCAAATCTATTTTCAAAAACAATGTGATGAGTTAAGTGCCCTCATTCTTTCTGTCTGCTTTCTGTACAATAGACAACTGGATGGGGTAAATATGAAGAATTCACACAGTAATGACCATAAATTGGAATATATTAAGGATTCCATTAGTCCACCAGTTTGTATCAATGGGTAAATTAGAAGTGGGATATTAGTTAATTAGGTTTTCTATCTATGACACTCACATAACTGGCAAATAGAAATTGAACAATGCTCGGAAGAAGTGTCTAACTAAAAGACAGACAGCAACAGGGACCTACAGGGTAGAAATGCCCCTGTCCAGTGGATGATTATAAAGAGGAGGAAGTATGACATCCCTGCCTGCATTTCTTGCTAACTCTGTTAATTGAAATTCGGAGTTACATCCTTGCTCTGCACAAAGAAGTGTCTTCAACACAAGTTTTCTTAGTCTTTAGTTTATAAAGTCTATTGCATCCCCTGGCAAGACTGAAGACTCCAGGACAAGAGCAGCAGCAATGTTCAAGACTTCCAGAGACATCGAGGCATCAACCTATACAACATCCTGTCCTAGAAACCCAAGAGGAATGCGTAGCAGTCTCCAGCCATTGTCCTAAACCTGCTGTTATTTCCAGTTCCAAGAAAAGTAGAGCCTTGCAAAAATGTCACCCATGATGAGATTGCCCGCTGAGACAGAGCAATCACCTCCGCACAGGAGCTGGGGATCCCCCACCTCTAAAGCAAGAGCAGTCATCCCTTTGCAGCCGTCAGGGTTCCTCCTGAGCTATCAAACCAGACTGAGAAAATGATTAGCCAGACCTCAGCACAGCACAGTGTGGATAAAGCAGGATCTCCACTTTGGTTGAAATGCCAGTCTGATGAGCATTATCAGCGCTGCATACTGAAGTCTCTTCCCTACTTTCTCTTACTTTCCTTTGTGAAGAAGGCCAGGCTTGATCTTTAGCAGTGCTGTGGCCCACTCACCTTTGCCATGTTCTCTTACTTTTCAATTAAAGCTTTTCCTGAATAGTGTGCTGATTGCCTCAGTTTTAATTTCCTTTATCCCTGAAGCAAGGTCCTAAGCTAGCTGGTGCCATCTTCGTTCAAATGACTGTCTTTTAAATTGTCATCCTCCGGTGGCTGATTGAGAAAAAAAAAGGAAAACAAGCGTGGCAAGATGCTGTTGTACCTGATACAAATGAAATTCACACATGTGTGAATGGATGGGAAGATAGAGAGATAGATGATAGATTCCTGATAGATGGATGTACAGATAGATGAATAGAGAGAGAGATAGGTAATGTCTCCCCAAAATTGTTAACAACATACTTAGCCATACAATTCCATTAAAACAGTCATAAAACTGTTAATAAGAGAAAACACATTTTTTTAAATCTATCTAACTAAATGGATCTTGAACAAGCATTTAAGGGCTGCAAATTTTTAGATGGAGCCATAAATAAGCTTTCCAGGATTTGTCTTAATTCATTCAAAACCTACAACAATGTACTTAGAGCAGTAGCAAAGATAATCACTAGTGATGAGGAAAAATTTCAATCAACATTGGCTCTATACATAATAGTACATATGATAACAGTAATAACAACAAGTGAAGGGTATAAAAATGGGAATAAAGTCAATACTAAAACTAAAATAATATGGAAGTGACAAGGCCTTCACTGCTGAAAGAGTAAAATATTTAGCAAGTCTTCTGCAAAACTATTACAAAATAATAAAATTGTCCAAAACAACCATTGCATTATCTGGGAATGGACTAAAAACAAGGAAGAAAATGAGACACATTTTTCCTTAAATAAATCAGAAAGCAGTATAACCTGCCTAACTTCTGTAAGACCTGTGAGTGTCAGATCTTTCAGAATCACTGTGATAGCTGTGATAGGGGACATAGCCAGAGGTGGCTGACTCAGTTAGAGCCCAAAGACGGAGCTGTCACATCCGGAGGCAGTGTGGGTGCAATCAGTGAACTCAGCAGGAAATAAATGGGGAAAAGCATGCAGGTCCCTTTGCTTTGTGGTTCCATGTGGAACACACAGTGGCCTGAAGGAATACTTAGAAATTTAAAGAGATGACGAAGTTAGTGAAACCATACAGAAGCTACACAGTCTCCTCACAAATCTTGGGCTGTCTGTAATGGCATAAAAACGTGAGATCTGAGGGAACCACACCTCACTACAGAACTGAAATGAGCATGAATATTGCTTGTACTGTGTCCTTTGAAACCCACACACTGATTTCTCAGCAGAGGACAGAATCTTGGTCCTCTACATTTGTACTACACTAATCCACCCAATAATGAAACAGTCCTGACCACAAAGAAGGGAAAACCTAGAAATCCAAAGCTAAGTTATAACTGTAGTAATAACAATAATAGAGGGCCAGGAATTTAGCTCAGTGGCACAGCAGCTGCCTGGCAAGCATGACGTCCTGAGTTTGATTCCCTGTACCAATAATATTAATACTAACACTACTGCTAATAATATAATACAGTAAACACACAACTAAGAGATAAAAGAATCCATAGATTAACATCATACAAGTTACCTTTAAAATAAGTAATTAAAGGCATAGAAATTCATAAACTACAACCTCAAGGGGAAAAATTAGAATCCAGAGTTTCTACAATTTTGAGGCTCTCATTTTCAACAAAATCATGTCCTGTGCAGAGAAACAGTGAGGTGTGACCAAGCCTCGATAACGAAGCAATCTGCAAAAATTGTCACTGAGTGCAACCAGATGCTGAATCAGCAGCAAGTATTTCTAGAGTGCTACAGCAAAAATGTTTATAGAATGAAAACCAAGTGTAAGAAATAACTGATCCTAATGATTCTGCAAATAGACAGTATTAATAAAGCAACCGAAATTAAAGAAACAAACGAATTCTAGAATTGGAAAGGGAAAATTTTAAAATGAGAAATTCACCAAATGGACTGAATAGTGCGTTTAAAATGGCATAAAAAATGATCAGTGATCTTGAACATAAGTCAACAATATTTATCTACAGACAAAAAAAAATATACAGGCTTGGAGAGCTGGGGGATATTAAGAGTGTGAATATGACTAATAGAAGACTATGGTAAGAGATGAGAGAAATTGGGGAAAACCTGAAAATTTTGGGTAGAAAATTTCTTAATCACAGTGAACACCGTGTTTAATAATCCACTGTGTGAAACTGCTTTTTTATGTGTGTTTCTGTTCATTTATTTTAAATGTAATTATTGTCTGTTTCACTCCTTCTGTTTCCTTTTTCCTATTATTTGTTTTCACTTTTGCCTCTTGTCTTATTTGAAACTGCTGCAGTATGCCACTTTATTTGTTGTAATTTTGACTGTTTAGATTTTTATAACTCTTTTCAATGTTTTTATCAGTACATGTTTGTGATATAATCATCACATTCCGCAGGGGGAATTGGTACATGTACTAATGCATCTTAGTTCTTTTTTCTTCCCTTCTCTCTTCCTGCCTCCATCTCTTGATCCCCTTCTCTTCTGCAAAAGATGCACAGCCCTATTATCGATCTTTTATTTTGCTTTATTTATATTTTGAGTCTCTTACATAAGAAAAACTATGTGATACTTAAGCTTGTGTGTCTGATTTATTTCGCTTAACATCACGATCAGAAGGTATGTTCATCTCCCTACAAATGACTTAAATTTTTCTTCATTATGACACAACAGTACTCCATTGTGTACAAATATCATACTTTACTTATTCTTTCATCCGTAGATGGACACTTAGGTTGTTTCCAAGATTTAGCTATTATGTGTTGTGCTGCTATAAAGATAGTATGATGTATCACTAAAACATGATGTCTTTAAATTTTTCAGGAACATTTCCAGAAGAAGAACAGCACAGCAAAGAGAATAATCATAAAGTTAAGTGATGACTTACCCAGAATGGGAAAATTTTTTCAAGTTATTCCTCAGACACAGGAATATATATCAAGAAGCTCCCCAAGTTGGGCTCCCAGTCAAAAATGGGCAACTGACATGAACAGATACTTCTCAGAAGTACAAATGACTAATAAGTACAGAAAAAATAACTTCAGCATCTCTGGCCATGAGAGAAAGGCAAATTAAAACAATACTGAGAGTCTGTTTTACTTCAGAAAGAATAGTTATCATCAAGAAATCAAGTAATAACAGAAAATAGTTATCATCAAGAAATCAAGTAATAACAGAAAACACATTTTGGCAAGTCTGTGAGGCAAAAGGAACCCTTCTACGCTGTTAATGAGATTGTGATTTTATAATTTTTTGTTGTTGCTGTTGTTTTGAGACAAGTTCTCTCTCTGCAGTTCAGCTGGCCTTCAGCTCACTTTGCAGCCCAGGCTGGTCTCAAACTCATAATGATCTTCCTGCCTCAGCCTCCCAAGTGCTGAGCTTGTACCACCACATCTGGCTTATAATTTTTATGATTATAAAATTATAATTTTATAATTTTAATGGTGTCTGTGGAGATTGTGAAGAACATAAAGAAATCGTGGGCTACTTAGAACTGATATTTTTTTAAGTGTTATTTTAATTTCATTTTTTCCTTTTGCTTCATTTAATATATAAACATTATCACTATATAGATATCTTCACTACCCACCTTACATGTTATAGTTGTCTTGAAAATCATGGCTATATACAGAAAATCTACTGAATGCACTTTTAAAAATAAGAGAAACATAGTATGCTGTATGCACCAGTTATTTACCATTTCTGCTATAGTCTTCCTTGACAATGTCCCAAGTCTGCTCGTGGGATCCTTTTTCCTTTTGTCAGGCAGATTCTCTGTAGCAGTTACTGTCAAGCTATTGTGCTGGCTATACATTCTTTAGTTTCCCTTTATCTGAGAGGGTTTCATTTTATCTTCTTTCCTGATTTTGAGAGGAAATAGAATTCTGTGTTCACAATCCTTTTTCAGTATTTAAAAAAAATCTGATTCCACTTTGCCCTTTGCCTGGGTGTTTGTGAAGAAAAGGTTTAACTTCTTAGAGTCCTTACTCCCTTCCAGGAAAGGCATCATTTTTCATTGCCGGCTTTAAAGTTTGTTTCTTTTTCTTAGGTTTATGTTATTTTGGTTATTTTTTGTCTTGGCCACATTATTTTGGGCTTATCCAATTGGCAGTTTGCTCAGCTTCTCAAACTGTTGTTTCAGGTCAGTTGCTAAACGTCAGATGTCTGCTTTATTTCTTCTTTAAATAGTCTTTTTATACTATGCTTTTCCTCGGACTCCACCAACATGGGTGTTAGACATTTTGTTGCGGTAGGACCTTTAAGATCTGTTCACATCTTTAATGTTTTTTCTTATTCATATTTAGTAGATGCTATTGATCTATCCTCATGTTCACTGAATAATTTCTCTACCCCATATATTCATTCTTTGACTGTCTTTTCTGAGTATTTCTATTTCAGCATATTTTAAGGCAGTCTTCATGATTGTCATTCAATGCTTATATACTGATCAATTTAATGTGTTAATCAGATATTTCCAGTATCTGTGTAATGGTGCTTGTGTGTGTCGACTGCTTGAGTCAAGGGTCTCATGTTTTTGTTGTATGCTGAATAATTTTTACAGATTTTATTCTGGTCATTTACAATATGATGTCAGAATTCTGCGTTCATTTAAATCCTATAGAAGACGGTAGTATTTTCTCTTTTAGCAAGCAATTGACCGTGGTAAATTCAAGCCTTCAGTGTAAACTTCTGTAGGTTGAGTTTCCTATAAAGCAATAATTAGTAAGTTTTGGCCTAATTTATCATAGGTTAATCACCTTTAATTTTACATAAAAGAGGAAAATCCAAATGGATTTTTTTCGAGACAGTGTCTTGCAGGGTCTCAGGTTTGCCTTGAACTCACTGTGTAGCCCAAACTGGCCTTGAACTCAAAGCAATTCTCTTACTTTATCCTCCTACATGCTGGGATCACGTGTGTGCACAATCACACTCAGCCCCAAATGAATTTTAAAGAAATATTTCTAGTAGTAATAGGATTAACAGGTGCTAAAAGTTAATGAAAAGAACAAATATTTTCAGAAAAAATTTAAAATTATTTAAACACTTAGCACTGATTTATTTAATCTTCACATCTTGTCCCAGGACTTTAGGGATTACCAGCCCATATGCACCATCAAAATATTGCCTGTCATAATCATACATTATTTGTGTGACATGAATATTTTTGTTATTGTTATATGTATAACCTTTTTAAAGTAGTTCACATTTGCTAAAATTGAAACAGAGTATGCTCAAGAAATCCTTCACTTCCAGTTTACTTGGTGAGGATTAGGTTCCTTCCAGTTGAAGATTTTAACAATTATTAGTACTTTATTTCTTGTATTCTTTCATCGATAATCTGCATTCTGCTTCTAAACACAAGAACAACTCAGAAAATGAGAGAGAAAGAAGAAAGAAAGAGAAAGAAAGAAAGAAAGAAAGAAAGAAAGAAAGAAAGAAAGAAAGAAAAAGAAAGAGAAAAATATAACTGCCAAATAAATAATGTACAGGGTAAGGAGCTGATACATTTGTTCATGTTGGCAATTTTGGGATTCATAGGAAAAGTGAAAGGAAATACATCATAGGAAAGATTGCTACAGCATAGAAATTTGCTCTTTATTTATAATAACAAAATACATTTTCATGTCTGAGAAAGGAATTCAATTTCTTCTGTTTAATGTTATTTGTTTAGTGAACTTCTGTGCGGTGTGCAGGTTCCTTAACAACTGACTCCAAATGTGTATGGGACTTGCTCTCCCACTAAAATTGTATTGCTAAGCTTCAGCTATTGATCTGTGATGTCTTAACAACAGCTTTTGAGTATACCAATCAAATTACAATATCGGTGTTTAGATATAGTCTTTTTTCTAAGGTAAACGTGAGACTAACACATTAGAAAACCTGAAAATTCTATTCACAAATGTCTTTCTCCTAATGAGACTCGCATTTCAGTATCGTGCCTAAATGGATGAGTAGCCCATTCCCTGAAGCCCATTCCTAGAAATTTAGCATGCGCAAGAACAACTGCCTTTTAATTCCAGAATTTATTTCAATGCACTGATTCTTATTTTGTGTACTGAAGCTGAATTTCATGATTTGACTAATTTTCATATGGCATTATTTTATGATAGCAATATTCCTCCTTTCCGTTTCACAACATGATCTATGGCTGAAAAAAATGTACTGATTAATTTGCTCTTGATAGATTGTATTCCTTCTCACACAAAATGTTTTAAGATTTATAGGACTGAGAATGTGAATACATGGTACTGCACTTGCCTAGCTTGCTCAGGGTCAGAGTTTGATCCACGATATAGACACAGACACAGACACAGCATAGACACAGGTACAGGTAGAGATAAGGATGTAGATGATATTTAAAAGTTTAATAGCTAAGTGCCCTGACAAGATAAAATTGTTAGAAACAATATAGGTGACTAAAAGTCACTCAAAAATTTACAAGATACACAAATCATAGCATCAAACTAAATCGCTAATACAGAGAATACTGTGATTTCTGACACTGGTAAAACAGGATACCAGCACGCCCTTGAACTTGAAAAATCTCTACAAAAAAAATACATTGCTTCTAAATCCTACCAAAATTGTCAAGAATGAGCTAAATAAGATCCTATGTAAGAATATTTCATCATAACTCACACAACATACAAAATATCAAATTCCCAGAAATTTATTGAACTATTCTTCAGTTAGATTTAGGCTTTTCACTTCTTCTGTCACCTCCACTCTGAGTACATCACCTTGCTTCCCACTCTACTGGGAAAGTCGGAGGCAGGACCACACTTAAGTTCCAACCTACAACACCAGTGTCTAGAGCTCTCCCTCCCCACCTGCTGGGAGAATGAATAACTAGCCATTTGCTACACTTGACCACTTTTTCTCACTTATCAGGTATTTTACAATAATAATTTTCTCCTTTATCATATACTCATTTTTCTTTCTGAAAGGAGGAAACAGCTCTAATCTGTATAGAAACTTATTGTTTTCCTCTCACAAGAAACCAAATAAACAAACAAACAAAAACCCCTCCTCTGATGTTGCTTCCTCATCAGCTGCCACTAGTTTTCCTGCTAATCTTTGCTCTTCAAAAAGTTGTCTATAGTCACTTTACCCCATCTCCCTCTTACCTGTCTCTGGTGAACCTACTGAATGCAAATTAGATACCTCACACATGCATAAAGCTCATTTTTTTCAAAGTCACAGTAACCTTCGGGTTAAAGGAGAAGTCAATTCTTAGTCCTCACCTTATTTGAGTCTTCACCTTATCTGAAATATTTCATACTAACTTTCTGAGTGAGAGCAGTATCTGTATTATTAATAATGGAACCCATATGATTCCACCTGAGTTTATTTTAATGAGATTACTTAGGCTGGAGATTCCCAGGATAGGATCGCTCCCCAGAAAGAACAGATGACTACATGAGAGGAACTCTGAGGTTCACTCGCCTGACTTCCATGAACGGGAAGGGTACTGGAGAGGAAGCTCTCCAGAACTCACAGAGATGCAGAGAGCTCCCTCATTGGTGACCACATCATGGTGCCATGTTGAAGGCATCCCCAGAGAGGGCCTGAAAGAGCTGTGTATGGTACACCCCAAACCTTGCCCTGTACGTCTCTTCTGCTTCACTGGTCCTGAGTTGTGACTTATATCAACCTGTAAGCATAAAACCTGCACTGCTGAGTTCTGAGAGGAGTTCTTGTTCATTAATGGACAGTGCAAAAGGGTCATAGGAATCTCCGATTTACAGCTGGTCTGTCAGAAATGTAGGGAGCCCAAGACTTGCAATTGATCTCATGTGTGGAGTAGTCTCCTAGTTAGCGAAGCCCTGAAGCTGGGGGGCCTGCGCTCACTCCTAGAAGTTAGTGTTGGTATAAAACTGAGGGACTGAGCATGAGGAAGGAATCGCAGTCAGGGCCTGAAAGAAAAACAATTTAATACAGGACTCATAATTTATAATATTATTTTATAATAGTCACCCGAAGAGTCAAATACAAATGAGTGCAAGAAACCTGTCCACATACTAAAGACCCAAAGAATCCAGCTGAGGCCCTGGATCCCAGGGCGATGTCCTGCATGAGTCCAGCTGCAGACCTAGAGCCCATGACAATGCACGCTGCAAATCTAACTGATGGCCTAGAGTAATGTCTCATGCAAGTCTGTTTCACAGATCTGCACTGGGAAGGCCGAAAGGTCAGCGGTGGAAGCTAGAAAGTCTGTGCCAGTGAAATGAACGATCTGGGCCAGTAGGCTGAAGTATCTGCACTGGAGCCAGGAAATGAGGCTCAAAGTAAGGACCAGAACTCCTCCAAAAAGTACCACAACCGTCCTCAGTGATAGTTAGGTCTGGAACTCCTCCAGCAGTAGCACAGTCAAGTTCATAACAGGAAGGCAGCATGACAAACTCTTCCTGGAGACTGACTAGCACACCATCTTCCCCTCCGGAGCCAGGAAGTGATGCTCAAAGTAAGGACCAGAGCTCCTCCAAAGTGAAGCACAACCATTGTCAGTAACAGGGTCCTGCGTTCCTCTGATGATGAGAACAGCCAAGCTCAAATCAGGAAAGAAGCTCTACAAGCTCCTCCAGGAGGAACAAGGAAGAAACAACAACACCACATCTTCCCCTCCCGTTCTACTTTCTATGTTGTTGGCAAAAACCCTCAGGCGGGCCCTCCTCACCAAGCATCATGCTGATTCAACCCAACTTGGTGTTACACATTGGCCACTCGTAACACCCAGTTGTCAATCCACCACAGAAGGCAAATTATAGTTGTAAGATAACTGGCATCCAGAAGCATTATGTGGCCCCTGGGTGACAGCCAGCAAGGAAATAGGGAATTAGTCCTATAGCCACAGAAATCTCAACTCTACCAACAAACTGAACGAATTAGAAACAGATTTCCCCTCATAACCTCCAGAAAGGAGAACATCCTCTTCTTCATTCTTGATTCAGATTTTAAGCAGATGAGTTATACATGAAAGCAGATGAGTTATACATGAAATTTTGGAACTTTAAAATAGTGCTGCAGTGAAATGAGATTTGGGGGGGATCTTGGGATGGGATGAATATTTGTTTTGGGGAGGGACATGATTCTGAGGGGCAGAAAGCAGAGTGTGAAGATTGTAATAGACAGAATTCTAAATATGACCCTCCATGATGTGAAAGAAAGAAAGAAAGAAAACGCTAATGCATGCACAGCTCTGAAAGCATTTGGCAGGTGCAAAGTTCCAATCTGTTGGCTTAAAATATGGAGATTACTAGGTGGGATGGATCCAAATCCACTAGAGCCCTTAATAGCCAAGGCCATCTAGTGTTGAAAGGCAGAGGGTGATTGATATTTGAAATGTAGGAACTTGACTCAAGGTTGCTATTTGGTGAATAAAAAGCGCATGTGGGAAGGAAGGCAGGCAGCCTTAGAGCTGAGAGAGCTTCTTGGCCGTCAGCCAGCGAGGAACTGAGATGTCAGCCTCCAGCTGAAGAGAACTAAAATCCAGGGGGCATATGCCCAGTCCTTCCCCAGGCACCAAGTTCCCTGAAACTGTAGCCTGCAACCCCACCTAGACATGATCCCGAGGTAAAACCATGAAGGGAGCAAAACTCCAAGGACTCATAACCTAATAGAGGACAATTAATATAACAAGAGCTGGGCAAAACAAACTCTGATAGGGAATTATACTTTAAGTCAATGTTTGATACAGAAAAGAAACTAATTCACACAGCAAATACTGAGATAACAAAAGCAAAAGTCTCTTTTTTTTAATCTAGTACAAGAGTCAACCATTGGAAGTAACAAACTTTCTTGGCCAAGCTGAGTTTGGAGTGTGAATATTTCACCTTGATACAGTTGTGAAATAAATAGCAATTCCTGTATATCACAGAAATCAAAACAAAACTAAAGCTACAGATTAGTATAATTCTTTAATTTCAGTTACCTGAAAAGTTCTTACCTGCACAAGAGATTTCTATAGATAAGTAAATAGAAAGGTTTCAAATATTTTATCATGCATATTGGTTAACATGTGACTAGAAGCAAAACACAGTAAACTGCACTTCAATGAAAAGTTCAAAACCTGGAAAACTATTCTTGCTTTTATTTCCCTATTCTAAATTGAGAAAAATATTACATGCCCATAGAGGTCTGTAATGTGATAACAGAATAGGTTGTGTTTTATGAAGAGATTGTAAAAGCCATGAAAAGTTGCCCACAGCCAAAAGGAAATTAGGCCAAGAATAAAAAGCACATAGCCAGTGGAAAATAGGAATTTTAATAAAATTGAAAATACAACCCATTTCCCTCTTTTAGACTTCTTCAGGCTACCAGTGTTCTTTTCCAACCTTGGTTCATTGTAACGTTGGTAAGTCTGAGGCAAGCATATGGTTTTGAGAGCTGCCAAATAATTTAGGATGCTATATAAACTATGAGAGCTAATATGGCAGAGGGAATTCATTTATAACATTAAATGTGGTTGTCATATTAATAACATAATACATTATGCCACTAAAAATGAGTATTATTTATGTGAAAGTTTTAAGATAAAACAATTGCTTTTGACATAAAGGAAATAACTTTGAGAAATGATTTCCATCCTTTCAACACACAGTCAAGGAGAGGATTTAGAAGAGTATCAGGAATGGACATGTTCAAATAAAATGGAAAATCTGAAATCTGTGTCCATCCTTCTTGATTTTAAATTTATACATTCTAGCAGTAGAAATAATCCATAACAGGGTTCATATATTCTATAGGGAAAAGTTATTCTAAGAAAATAACATTTACATCATTAAAGTATTTATATTTCAAAGATTACCATCAAAATCAGGTAGTAGAAAATGCCAGCACTTCCCAGATGGGCTTCCTTTGTATATACATTAAATAAAACAAGGCAGAAGCGATTGGTTAGTTAAGAGATGCTCCAGCTGGAGCTGATTCTATGCACACTAATATTTCTTGTATTTCTCTCATCTCAGATCCTACTGGCCTTTGTTGGGCTCAGGTTGGTTGAAGCTGAGACTGTTCAAGACTTACACAAGACTTTGGCCAGGCACGGGAGGTACTCACAGCAAATGGTTCTCCTGGAACACAAGTTGTTAGAAAACTTCTACATGCCATGTCTTAGTTTTCTCACTGCTAAGACAGACTATCCAATACCTGAGGTTAAAGAGAGAAAGGTTTAGTTAGCTCACAGTTTGTGGAGGTTTCAGTACATACTCAAGCGGCTCCAAGGCAGGGTGGCACATAGCAGAGGAGAAACCATTCATAGTGGCTGAAGACAGCAAAAGCAACAAAAGACGAAGGGGAAACAAGGCCTTTTATGTCCCTTTCATCTTACCCAGACTACTAGCATTAGGGTGGTGCCAATCCAATCAGTGGACTGATCCAGCAGACATCCACCCTTAATCTCAACATCCTTAATTCCCATCCTGAACCATGAATCAATCACGAACTCTAGATTCAGCTGCCTCTGGAAAAGTCCCCTCTAAAAGTGCTGAGGCTTTGGGGTGCCATCTAGATAAAAACCATAACAAGCAAGTACACTCACATATGACAAAACTCAGCTGTGGAAGTAGAAGTGTTTTCTACATTAGGTGAGTTTAGATGACAGAGAACGCCAAGTCACAGTTTAATTTCTGTGCCAACCAAAGTTTATTCCTTCCCAGGGTTTCAAAACTATATAGAGGAGTAGAATGAGATAGGAATGAATACTCTTTTTGTAAACCCCTGACCTCATTTAGTTCTTTAGGATCGTGTGTTACATGGACAAATGCTGACTCCTTCAACAGACTGGGCGATTAGAAACATTCTGTACAGAACCAGCTGGGCTCCCTCCCTTGTCTATGTGACAATCTGTACTGATACAGGCACAGAGCTTGTGAAAATTTGTTTCCTTTGGCTCAGCAGTAAGTTAAATTAAATTCTAAAGACTGCAAAGCTAAAGGAATAATTCATTCTGCTGACAGAGCATGGACAGTGATCAACCACAGGAAATAAAATAATTGTACATGCATGCATGCATGTGGGGGTGGGTGGAGTGTGTGTGTAAATAATCAACCTTTTACATTAACATGTTTCCCTTATATCATAGGATAATTAGAGCCAATGGCTCACCAAGGTTCATCAACTGACAAAAATGACTGGATCATGATAAAAAGTATTGATTTTGAATACAACAGCAACCCATGTAGTCTGGTTTGCAGTTTTTCAGTCTACTCTCTTAAGCAGTACTGAGTCTCCACTTGTCTGAAACAGTGTTAATAAATGAACTTCAAAGAGACGGAGGCAGGTTACCATGGATGGTGGCATTGTAAGTGTATGATTAAAGTTTTCACAGCCCAAAAATAAGATCAAGAACCCAAAAGGAAAACCTCACCAAATGCTCTCTTTTTTGAGAAACGTTCGGTACTTTGTATTTTTCAAGGACATTTTCTCCTTCACCTGCGTTGTCCTATATTGGGTCTCTCTCCCCTCAGATCACCTAGGCTGAAGTGTGATTAGGGTTACTGGTCATTACAAAAGCCGGCTTTAGCTCTCTTTCATTTTTCTCATTTTTAGATTTTCTTTTATTTAAGTTTAATTTGCTCTTCCTTATCTAGAATTTTTTTACTATAGACTTGAAGTTACTAATTTAAATCCTTTTGTTGCACATGGAGAGTTGTATTTTATATATATATATATATATAATATATATATATATATATATAATGTATGTATATTATCACATATGTATATGTTTAAAGTTATACATTACACCATAAGTACTGTATTATTCATAATATAAATATTACTGAGTTTCTCTTTAATTTTCATTACATTTAAAATTCTTTTAGTTTTCCTTTTCATTCCTTTTTTGCCCCATAAATTATTTAGGACTGTGCTACTTAATTTCCAAATATTCAGAATTTTTTTGACTTTTTATTGTTCGCTTTTCATTTTTTCTACTATTGTTTGAAGATATATTTTGCATGACTCGTGTCCTTTCAGAATTTACTGGAACCCATTTTTATGGTCCATAAATTGTCTATTTTGATAATCACCCATTTTGTATGTGAAAAGAATATATAATTTGCCCTTTTTGTAGAAGCATTCTATGAATGTCAATTAGGCAAAGTCAATTTATATTGTTTCAGTTTTTCATATTCCCAGATTTCTTTTTCTGCCTATCATTTAAGAGAGAGGTATTGAAACCTCTGAATGTCCTTATAGATTTATCTACTCCTCCTTGCATTACTATTGTTTATTGCCTCCCACAATTTGAAACTCTGTCAGTTCAATAAACGTCCAAGATATTATAGACTTTCTCACCTTAAGCCTTTTATCATTAACAAGTGACTTTCTTTATCCTTGGAACAATTCTTTGATTTGGAATCTCTTTTGTCTAACATTAATGTCATCATAGTCTTAGTAGATCACCAATCCTTGTATGATTAGTCTATTGTGTCTCCATGTTTAAGATTCTTTCAGACAGTACATTGTCAGATCTTGCTTTCAGGTTTAATATGATTTATGCCTTCTATTTGGGGATTTAAACACTTTTCCTTTAAATGCATATCTGATGTGCAGATTTAAATATATCAGATTGGGATTTGTTTTCTGATTATAAGAATGTTTGAGTGTCATTTCCAATAATGTCCACTTTACTAAATATAGAATTTAAGAGTAAATTTTTGACAATACAGAATTCTGAATCATAGCACAATTTTCTAAATTTTGTCTTTTTTGTCTTTATATTCTAAACCTAATAGTAATAACTGTAAATCATGCTCTAAAAATTTACAAAATATTTCATCTAGACAATGAGGGATTTATAGCTGTATTTAAAATCTAGACATTAATATCTGGGTAGAATCAGGTATTATATGATCAGGTAGCTATATATTACTTTTATTAACCATGATATGGGCACCCTTCATTCTGCCTAATAAAGAGAAGTCCTTGGCTCCTCAAAAACGCTAGAAGATTTTTAATAAATTTTATACAATTAGAGTAAATTCTAGTCAATGTTTTTACAAAGAAAATGTAGTAAAAACAAAACACAACTCCATACCCAATGTTTGGGATTAGAAATGAACTTATAAAATACATGCTGTAAAATATGCTGATGAAATTTTATTTTTAATACTTTCCATACTTTCTTCTATTCATAATTTGTCCTTTAACTATTCAGCTCTTCTGTCCTTGTGAGCATACTTATCTGGAAGAAAGCATCCATACTACTAAAATATCTACTATAAATCTTACTTTTGTTTGCTTTTTACTTAGGGTTTAAAAAGCAAACTAACCTCTTGTTTAACTTAGATGGCAGAAAGTGTGTTTAAAACCAAGGAGTTTTGTGGAACCTAGGATGGCCGTGGATCTTCAGCTTCCCCCTGCCTTAACCCCCAGAACTGAGATAGCTGCAGATCATCAGGCCATTGCCTCTCCACCCCTAGACCTTGGACAGCAGTAGATTAACTTTTTTGGGCTGCTGGGAGACTCAGCAACCCCTCATCCACACAGAGGACCTCAGCAGGTTTGTGACAGTGTGGTGAGTTTCCTCCTCAGATACAGGACCTCAGTGGGTAAACAGGAGCAATAGTGAAGTCCTCCCAAGCTATAGGACCTTGGTAAGCTTGGCAAGAGTGTGAGCGAGTCCCTCCTCCACACAGAGAACACCGGGCTGGTTGAGGAGAGTGCCAACAAGGCCTCCCCAACCTAAAGGAAATCAAATGGGTTTATGAGACACCCAATGACACAGTAGGGTCCCAGCTGAGGCAAACACTATAGCCAGGTAGATCTGGTAGCCTGGAACAATCCGAAGCCATAGTAACAACAGGAACTAAGGGTTGACTTACGTCAGTACTCCTAAGTTAGTCAACCCAGGAAGAATATAGGACTCACCCAAGAGGTCTCGCAGGAAGTATTCACATGCCTGGCCCTCCCCTTCATGGTGGGATCCAGCAATTGGACAAACATCAACTACACAGTAGGACCCTAAGATGTGTTCTAGGGACAGTTGGAGGCTGGTGGGGTTGAAAGACCAAATATTAGCCCAAGAGGTGAAAATGACAAAATGAAAAGTAAAATGCAATGTCAAACATCTAGTCCATCAGGAATAAGTACAGGAGAGATTGAAATAGAGGACATTAAAAGTCACACACCTGAAATTTCTGAAAATATAACCAATAAAATAAAGAAACAAATTCATGAGGCTACAGAGGAAATCAGATTATAAATAATCTCTCATGTAGAAATAGAAATGACAACCTTAATAAAGTAGTTGCTCAGCATAACTAGAGAAGACATAGATAAAAATGTACAGGAGCATGAGCAAATGATGGAAACCTTGAATGAACAGCATAGAAAACTAGTAGAATGCATGCAACAAATTCAAAGAGGTATCCAAGAAATAAAAAAATTTATTGAAAGCTGGTAAAACCATTTGAATGAAGCTAAGGGACAACCCTCTTAGGACCCCTTCCGTCTCTTTCTCAGACAGAAGCTTTCTTTCTCTCAATAAATATTTCCAAACAAAATACAAATATTAATAGACACTAAAAACCAAATAAGCAACAACACAACTGTAAAAGCGGACCTTAATACCCATTGTCACAAACAGACCAACTAGACGAAAAGATGGCAAAGAAATAACAGAACTAAATCAAACCTGTGAGCAAAGGGACTTATTAGTCATTTGCAGAGTGCTCCACCCAGCGACATCAGAATATACATTCTTCTCAGCTGCACATGGGACATTCTCCAAACAGACCATATATTAACCCATAAAACATACTTAAGTAAATGTAAAAGTATTGAAATTATCCTATGCATATTATCTGACCATAGTGCTCTGAATGGAAATTAATGGCAAAAGAAATTGCAAAACCTGCATAAATACATGGAAATTGAATAACAACCTCTTGAACAATCAATGGGTTACAGATGAAATTAAAAACAAAATTAAGCAATACATACAATTCAATGACAATGCAGATACAACATGTTGAAACCTATGGGAAGCAATGAAAGTGGTCCTAAGAGGGAACTATATAGCAATAAATTGTCACATCAAGAAAACAGAACAAGCACAAATAAACAATCTAATGCTATATCTCAAGATTCTAGAAAAAGAGCAAGGAAAACCCAAAGCTCATAGAAGAGAAGAAATTACAAAGGTCAGAGAAAAAATTAATGCAATTGAGACTAAGAAAACAATAAAAGAATTGATGAATCAAAGATATGACTTTTTGAGAGACTAAATAAATCTGATAAACCAACCTCATCAAGAAAAAGAAAGAAAAATTCAAATTCATGCAATAAGGACTGAAAGAGATGAATTACTACAAATCCCATAGAAATTCAAAAGATCATGACTACCTACTTTGAAAATCTTTACACACATAGGGTAGAAAACAGGGGAAATAGACAGATTTCTTGAAACATATGAATTACTAAAGCTGACTCAAGACCTAACAATTTTGAATAACCCAATGTCAGCTACTGAAATTGGCAATGTGATTAAAAGCTTACCAAAAAAAAAAAAAAAACCACCCAGGTCCTGATGGAGTTCTACAAGAAATTTAGAGAATATTTAACACTAATACTTCTCAAAGTCTTCAATGAAATTGAAAGGGAAGCAATCCTACCTAACTCACTCCTGGAGGCAAGCATAACACTGATAGCAAAACCAGAGAAAGGCCCAACCAAAAAGGAGATCTATAGGCCAGTCTCACTAATGAACATTGATGCAAAGATTCTCAATAAAATACTGGCCAATAGAATACAGTAAATCATCAAGAAGATTATACATCATGACCAAATGGGATTCATTTCAGGAAGGCAGGGATAGTTGAACAAATCAATAAATGTAATACATTATATCAACACAGCCAAAGTCAAAGTCACATGATCATCTCAATGGATGCAGAAAAGGCTTTTGATAAAGTCCAACACTTGTTCATGATTAAAAACTCTACAGAAATTGGGAATAAATAATATCTAACCTTAATCTGATAAAGGCTGTCTATGACAAATCAACAGCCGACATTACACTAAATGGACAAAAATTGAAAGGTTTTACTCCAAAATCAGAAACAAGAAAAGGATGTTCACTATCTCCACTCCTTTTCAATATAGTTCTGGAAACATTAGCCAGAGCAATCAGACAAGAGAGAGAAATAAAAGGAATAAGGATAGGAAAAGAAGTTAAATTATCACTAATTGCAGATGCCATGATTCTCTACATAGAAGACCCTAAAAACTCCACCAAAATACTACTAAAGTTAATTAATAAATTCAGCAGTGTAGTTGGATACAAAGTCAAAAATCAATACCAGGCTGGGAATTTAGCTCAGCAGCACAAGTGCCTGCCTGGCATGCACAAGATTGTAAGTTCTATCCCCAGCACCACAAACAAAAAACAAAATCAAAAATCCATAGCATTACTGTAACAAACAAAAAATAAACAGAGAAAGAAATTATGGAATAATGCCTGTCACAATAGCATCCAAAAAAATGAAATACTTAGGAATCAACATAACCAAGACTGTAAAAGACCTATACACTGAAAATTATGCTACTCTAAAAGAAAGAGATTGAAGAAGATATTAGAAAATGGAAAGATATCCCTTGCTCTTGGTTAGGAAGAACCAACATTGTGAAAACAACCATACTCCCAAAACTGTTATAGAGATTTAAAGCAATCCCAATCAAAATACCATGAACATACATTACAGATCTAGAGAAAACATTTCTAAAATTCATTTGGAAACAGAAGAAACCTAGAATCATAAAGGTAATTCTGGGCAACAAAGGCAAGGAAGGAGGCATCACAACCTCTGATTTGAAATTATACTACAAAGTTACAGTGATAAAATCATCATGGTAATGGCAAAGAAATAGACATGAGAATTAATGGAACAGATTAGAAGATGCTAACACAACTACACAGACATTCAGCCACCTTATATGTGACAAAAGGGCTAAATGTATTCACTGGAAGAAGGATAGCATATTTAATAAATGGTGCTGGAAAAATTGGCTTTCCACATGCTGAATACTGAAACTAGACCCATATCTACACCATGCACTAACTTAAAGTCAAAATGGATCAAATATACAAATATTAAAACTGAAACAATAAATCTACTGGGAGACAAAGTAGATAGAAATCTTGGAGAAATAAGGGTAGGAAAAGAGTTTATGAACAAAATGCAAACCAACACGGGAAGCACTTCAAAGAATCAACAACTGGGATCACATCTTATTAAAAAGTTTTGCACTTCAAAGGAAATCACCAACAAAGTAAGAGGAAAACCCACAGAATGGGAAAGAATTTTAGCCAGTAACCCCTCAGACAAAGGACTTATCTCCAGAACATATAAAGAACTGAAAAAATCAAGCTCCCTAAATTCAAAGATCACTGCAAAAATGGGCATCTGAGATGAACACACAGTTCTCAGATGAAGATATAAAAATGGCAAATAAATACATGAAGAAATGTTCACCATCTCCGGTCATTCAAGGAATGCAAATTAAAACAGCACTGAGATTCAATCTCACCTCAGAAAGAATAGCTGCCATCAAGAAATCAACCAATAACAAATGTTGGCGAAGCTGCTGGGGAAAAAAGAACACTGCTCCACTGTTGATGGGAGTGTAGGCTGGTGCAGCCACTATGGAAATCAGTGTGGAGATTCCTCAAAAACTAGAATTGGAAGTCCAGCTCAATCCATCTCTTCACCTGCTGGTAATTTCCCCAGAAAAATTGAAAATATCATGTCACAGAGATATATGTTCACCCATGTTTATAGCAGCACAATGTGTAATAGCTAAATCTTGGAAACAACCAAAATACCCATCAACTGCAGAATGGATAAAAAAGATGTGGTATTTTTATACAATAGAATATTACTCAGCTATAAAAAGGATGATCTTCAGACTTTTATAAGTAAATGAAGGCAACGTGATACTATCCTCATAAGTGAAATAAATCAGACTCACATTTATAAATAATGGATTGTCTCTCTAATATAAAAAACAAATAATAATAATAATAATAATGAAAAACTAAAAGAGTACTAAGATCCAAAATGTATAATAGCTATTGCAATAATGAAAGGGGAAGAAAGTGCTCAAAAGGAAAGAACAACTTGCAGGTATACACATATAACTGTGTGCATGTTTAAGTGTGCAAGGTAGATAACCACACTACCAACCATTCTACTAGTTCACCAACGAGAGTAGCATGTGCTGCTGTCTGATTGTCCTTTCATTTTTCATGCTTTGATTTTGTAACTTGAACAACTGCTTCTCAGATAACAATGTGTAATGTATTAACTAGCGTTGATTTCTTACTGCTATTTTTGAAGTTTTGTATTATTTCTACCCTTTTTTCTGTTTTGCTTTTTAAAAAAAAACTACAAGGAGTTTTCAAGCTACTTTTCATGTTGCTTCCTCTCTAACTCTCTGAATGAAGATAATCAAACTTCACATTTTCAAGGGATTCTGGTTAGAAGCAATGAGAAATTGTACTGAAATAGGATTTTCAGTAGTAAGCGAAACACAAAAACTGGGAATCAGGAAGCAACCTGGAGACCTGATCCTGGCTCAGAATCTCGACTCCACCTTGATAGTCTTAGATACAAATTTCTCAGAATATAATTTCTGCATTTGCAAAATTATCACAGATAAAAGTGCAGTGATAATCCCAGCACTCAACACAGGGACTCTGCATGAAAAGGTTGATGAATAGAAATATCTGTCTTCCAGAGCAGGTACCAAACCACTTTTTCTTATAGATTCTTGCAAATCTTTATCTACCTACTCACTTATAATGCCAACATTGAGTTTTCTTATCATAAATTTATTTCTTAATAATGTCATGAATAATAATAAAATTACTCCAGTTGCAAAAAATGAGTAACAAAAGAGGATAGTAGAATTGAAGACTAAGGATGGATAGGTATATACAGAAAAAAAAGAAACAAACCAAAAAAATGAAGGCTATGTGTAGATCAACAATAATAGTTTACTGTTTATAAACTTCACAAAAACTGAGTATAAATATCTAAACTTTATTTTTATTTATTGTCTTTATTAGGGCATGTTTGCTGTACACCCATTTTTCCATCATTTTGGGGAGTGGGTACAAGTACATAATACAGCTTGTTGCTTTTCTAATTCCCTTCTTTCCCTCCTCCTCTCTCTTCTCAACCTTGTGTGTCAGATTTATTTCATTTAACGCTATATTTTCCAAACATACATCCATTTTCCTAAAAGTGACTCCTATTTGTCCTTTATAGTAGAGTAGTATTTCATTATATAGCGATATCACATTTTCTTTACCCAATCATCTGGTGATACACAAATAGGCTTTCAAGATTTAGATATTATATATTGTGTTGCTATAAACATTAGTATGCATGGGTTGTTATAATATGATGTCTTAAGTTCTTTCCAGAAGATACCTGGAAGGAGGATAACTGGGTCATATGGAATTTCAAATTTGATTACTTTGAGAAACCCCAAACTGATTTCCATAATAACTGTGTTAGTTTACATTTCACTTTGTAATATGCAATTCAAACTCCCCAACATCTTTTCACAGCTTGGTAGTTCTTTTCCTTTTAACATTGAATAATGTAACATTATCTATCCTATCATTTAAACATTCACCTATTAAAGGACATCTTAATTACTTCCACTTTTTGCTAATTATGAAAAAAGCAGCTCTACACATTTTTGTGCAGGTTTTGATGTAGAAGTAAGTATTGCATTCATTTGTCAAATACCAAAGGGGTATGAATGGTGATATGTAAAAGTATGCTTACTTTGGTAAGGTAAAACCAAACTGTCTTTCAAAGTGGCCGTACAATTTTATAACCTACTAGCAATGAATGAATTTTCCTACTACATCTCACTCTTGTCAGTGTTTGGTATTGCTGGTGCTTTGGATTTTGATTATTCTAGTTGATGCATAGTGTTCTCACATTATCTTTTAATTTGCAATTCTCTGATATATGGTGTCAAGCATCTTTTCATGTCTATATTTAAGTAGGAATTCAAGTTACTAGTGTATAAGCTCTAGAACTTGTATAACTATGGCAATAAAATTGTGTTTATCCAATGTATATAGCAGATTTTTGTATTTTAATACCAATTTGTATGTGAAGCATTTTAATTTTTTAGAGCCAACCTGATGTATACCAAACAGAAAAGTAGTAATCTTGGTTCCAATTGCTCAGCATTGGAAATTTCTTCTGTAGGTCAAATATTTTACATACACATTCAGAAATAATATTAAACATAGGAGGTAGGATTATACAACCTTGTAAGCAGTTAACCTGGGACAAATGAAATGAAATTCATCAAGAAAAAAATCCATTTGTGAACCTGAAAAAATTTTTGAGTTTTGCCAAATTGTAAGGGTTGTTTTAATATATTAGCTCATTCAAAGTGATAATGAGGAATGTCTTTTCTCAGCATCACTTGTAATTTCCCCAGTGATTCAAATAGAATAGTAACAGTCCATCATCTAAGGAAGCTATTTTGAGACTCACACAACAGTTCAAGGTAAATTCTTTTATAAGTATTGCACTGGGCCAGATATGGAAACACTCCATGTCTCTTAAGGGGGACAGAGGAGAAAGCAATTTTTAGATAATGTCTCCTCATGCCATATATTTTGGATGATTCCACTGAAGTAATGCAATATTCTACTTTTGATACAAAGCATCACACTTTATTATTTTAGCATCACTTTCTTCTGCATTGCAACAAACAATGATTATTACTAAAATGAACTGAGATACCTGGGCACTGAGTAAAGTAGCATTTGTACCTTGAACACAGTTTATAGTTATCTTACTTTACTTGTATCTAAACTGACATCTACCAATAGTTAAAGAAGGTTAAACTTACTTAGTTTCTTTTCCTAATTTCATTCCTTCCACCCACCTGCATTGGCAAATAAATACAGTAACATTGATTGAAGACTTTTGTTTGAGAACAATTCAGTTCACAAGTGGAATCTTTGGGCAAAACTTCGCTTCCCTTCACAAATTCCACATCTGTTAGGGAACATGACTGCAGCCATCCTACCCACAACTGGAATGAATTAAATTCATGAACCGAGGTGCCACTGTAATCTGATTTCTTTAAAATTACAATTACAAACTACAAACAAATTCATGATCTAAAGTTTACCTACTTATTCAGGGTAGGATAAATGCAAGAAAGGTAAGATTGATTATTTAAATGATTTAATTAAATTTAAATAATTAAACTTTTTGAAATGATTTCTAAATTAATTATTTTAAAACACTTTAATATTTAAAATATTTATGAAACTAAAAGGCCCAAAATATACACCATCACATACCTATATGTTATAGTGAGTGGACTATGAAGACTAATAGAAATTAATGAGCCTTAATTTCAATAAATAATAAAAGATAAAGCTTAAATTTGGTAAAATGCCTCTGTAGTTTAGGCTTCTATAATATATTGGTAAGTAAAAAGAAGTGATCAAGACCTTAGTCAGAAATATTAATTTTAAAATTAATATTTAATTTTAAAATTAATATTTAATTTAAGATTAATTAATATTTAATTAAAATTAATTAATATTTAATTTTAATTAAATATTAATTTAAAATATCGATGATCAAATTTTTCCCAGATACCAGACAAGAATTTCTTTTTGACATGATGTATGAGTTATTTAGTGACCACCTGACCCAGTACCACGAAAGGAAAAAAGTCCGGATGAAACATTAAAAGGTGTTTAAGGTCAATTCTAACCTGTATTTCCATATGCCTCCTTTAACTGATTAGCGGACATAACTAAGTAGAAAGTTCAATTTTGCTCTAGTATAAAGGTAGGGAAAAAATTTGTTCAATCATAAAATAAACCCACTGCAGTACTTCTCTCTCCTCCAGCGTCACAGGAGTGTTTGTACCTATCTGTGTATACTTTTTCTCATACTCTTACATATACACATATATTCACAAATGTGCACACACACACACACACACACACACAGGCTCCTTGCTTCTCTGCATATCAACAAAAGAAGCCTCTGACAAGAACATGACCTGCTTTTCATTGTTGGATACTCTAAGGCATTTGGAAGAGGATTACTGGTTCACAAGGCCTTCCACCTCCTAAGTGTAAATGGGACCGACAAGGAATGGTCACTGACTACTTTTATAAAGAATAATCAATGAATTTTTAAGGGACAGTTCCCCTGGAAATGCTGCACCCCGGGTCTTATCAGAGGACCATGTCTTGGAGCACACTAGTTGTCCTGAAAGAACAGGACTATATTTGAAAACTATCTTGACACTGATAGTTAACCTGTGCATGTGTGTGTGTGCGCATAATAAATTCAAACAAGTCTGAGTCTATCATGGAAAAACTGGTACATCTAGAAAAGCGGCAGTGTTTCTTTCAAAGTAGTATGTGAACTTTAATATTTATGATTTGTTACTGAATGGTCAAGGTGATTTTACATGGTTTTCTACATGAACATTTTTTTTAAATCAGTACCAGGGGTCGAACTCACGACTGCATGCTCACAAGGCAGGCACTTATCCACTGAGCTAAATCCCCAGCCCCCTACATGAATATTTTTTTTATCAGGTTTTGGTACAGAATTAAGTCCTCAAAACCTTGGTCAATTTTTTATAGTCTCTCAGGATATTAGTAGACAGTACAATCAGTGTACACACACACACACACACAACTTTGCAGTGAGATATCTGTAAAGACTGCAGCCATTAACAACAAAAATATTCAAAACTCAGTAAACATACTAGAAAACCATAAGTAGAGCCAGAAAAAATACAAGCAAGTCTCAAAAATTCTTTATCATACAAACCACTGAGGACAAGAAAATGTGTGTTTTCATGATTCAGTGAAGAGGTTAAGGTTTGAATTTTTTCTAATCGTTTGATACAGGAACACGTGTGGTAAGAAACCAAGGTTCCCAATGTTTCTTTAGAAGGCTGGTGATTCTTCAGGGAAACAAAATCATCTAAAGGAAGCTTCATAAAATAGGCTACAAATACTCATGTGCGGAATATATTTCCCACAAAAAAAAGTTTTGAGAAACAATGTAAAACCCAAGAGAAAATAAATCATAAATGAAAGTAAGAAGACATGGAGAGAGTCCATTTAAAATGTGAAATAACAGAATAATTCAAATAATATAAAAAATACCTTGGAACAAGTTTTAAAAGTAAGTTTTTAGGCAGCTCCTGCAAAAGATACTATGAAAATACAATAGATATATATGGAGTAAATTAAATAGAAGTGCTGTAAGTGAAAAATAGAGCCAGTGTGATAAAAAAATAGAGCCTTCTGCAAATAAATTAATTTGCATCTTAAACACTTGAAGAGACTAACCACATAATACTCTAAGAAAATAATGGAAAATGTGTGAGGAAAGACATCCCCAAAAGAAAGAGACTATGAAAATTAAAAAAGATTAACTATTTTAAAAGTGAGAAAGCCAAATAATTACTTTTAACATCAATATGCATAGTTTTGTTCAACCAAGAAAGAGTACAGAGATTTTATTAGTAAAATAGTAGCAATAAAAATTTTAATTCCACTTCCTACTTTTAAGACTAAGAGGACTACAAACTTTTCCAACTCAGAAGTCACCGTCTTTTTCAGGCTTCTCGATATTCTTTAGCTACCCTTTGGTAAACCAAGCACTTAACTACTGAACTCACCTTTTTATGCTGAATCAGAAATACTGACTTTTAGAAAAAATGCCATCAGAGGCAAATATAGTCAAATATAAATATGCATATACTGGAATCTGCTTCTTTTTGCTCAATATTTGAAAGATTTTAAGAATTAGAAAATATTTGGGCAGTAGTATATTCATTACAGCATATGGTATACTAATTGAAAATTCATACATTAAAAATAAAATACACACTAGGGAGCTGCCACGTATGAACTGAAGCCTGCCACAGGGATTCCTACCTAGAGGTGCAGCAGCTGGTCTTTGCTTGGAACCTGGTGGAGCCATGCCCAGAGACCCCAAGAAGCCAGGGAGCTTTGGTGTGCCATGTGGCATGAGCTGAAAACCTGCCCAGTATACTCCACATAACATTCAGCTTACTACACCACTCAGAACCTGGAAGGGCCCTACCCAGTGACCTCAAGCAGCTGGGGTGCTTCCGTGAGCCATGTGGGGAGTGCTGAAGGTCCACCCACTGTACACTCACCATCTGGGGAGTCTCTAAGTACCACTAGGGAACCAGGGAATACTGGAAAATGACAAAAAGAAAGAGGAAAATGCAACCTCTAACCTCCAGCCCATCTCAAACAAGCCTAGAAGACATGAACATAGAAGAAAATGTAAGCCACACACTTGAAACTTCTGAAAAGATAACAACTGAAGTAAACAAACAACTCCATGAAGCTATAAAGGAACTCAGATCAGAAATAACCTCCCAGGTAAAAGAAGAAATGATAAACATAATAAAAGAAATACTGAACACATGTAAAGAATACCTAGGTAAATAAACAAAGTGAGGACCCTAGTGGAAGAAACTGAAAGGATAAATAAGATACAAAATGTTCAATAAATATGAAAGGCTAAGAAACCACTCGAAGAGGGAAAAAAAGACAGGGAAAAAGAAAAGAAGAAAGAGAAACAAAATAAGGTATAAATTTTTATGCATACCTTAAAAATTACTAAGATGTTTGTACTGCTAATTCTATTTAGTTATGGGAACATTACAGATAACATCTGTAAGGGTTAGATCCATTTTGCATGATTATATCTGGTAATTCAAATAAGACTTATGAAGATAACTCTGCAAAACAACAAAAATTGTTATGTTCCTACCACCGTGTTTTGAAAGCCTACATTGTTACAGTTTTGGGCTCTTAGCTATAGTTATTTACTTGTTATTTTGTTTTTTCCTCTAATGTAGAAAGCACAGATGAACATGTATATGCTTATACATGCCTAGCAGTTCATCTAAAGATTTTATAAGAATTGATTTTTAGTATGAACTAATGCTGAAGAAAACGAGACACCAAGAGAGCCATTGATGAATTCCTGTCATTTTGATTCAAAAGCGAATAATATTTTTGGTTTTGATTGGCTTCAGTCTGTTTTCAATTATTTGATTCCAATATGTATGAAGATATGGACAGCCATTTTGAAGAAAACAAGAGACACTAGGGTAGCCATTATTGATTTCCTAATGTCTGGTCTTGAAAGCCCTTAAGGCTCTCATTCCTGTGTTTTGATTGCTTTTATACTATTTTAATTTGTATCAACTTATTATGTGTGGACAACTATTTTGAAGATAACAAGAGACATTATGGTAGCCACTGTTGATTTCTTGCTGTCTTTTTCTGAAATCCTGTGTTATCTGCATTGTTCCACTCTGCTCTACTTTTTTCCATTTGGTTTTGTTTTGTTTTGCTTTGTTCTCTTTAAAATAAGTTTTAAAAAATAAACAAAAAATAAATAAATACATCTATAAGCAGGTTTCCTATCAGCTTGTTTTTAAATAACATTATCTTGGAGTTATCAAAGTTGTTTTCCATTAAAATATCAATGAGACTGCAGCATCCTTAAAAAATACATTACTTACTGTCAAAATCGCTGATGTTTAGACTAAATATTATCCTAAGTGCTTATATCTAGTATTATTTGATGCAAATTAAAAATAAGCAGAAAAATCTTGATTCAACTCAGCAGTGGCTAAGAATTGTCAAGATTTACCATGGTTTCTATTATACAAGAAACCTAAAATATAAATAAAGAGCCAAAACAGATAATAGGAAATAGGCACAGATCTTTTCCAAAAGAGAAGGGATCCCAAAATGGAGGGAAAGAGAATGAAAAAAAAGTAGCCAAGACTAAAGAACATAATTCCTTTCCCTCTCCATGAGACAGACAGGCTAAGGAAGAACATGATGTATTGCCCAAATTGCAGAAAACAATCTTAACAAATGTTTTGCCAACAGACCCCTCTCTCTCTAGGTTTTGGTGTCAGTTTTGCATATGTTCTGGGCTTTATTAGGATATGGTCTATATATGAATCTATACAAGTAATGGTAACTGCCTTGCAACTACAGAAAAAAGAATTAAGATGAGTTACATAGAGGTACCAACTCCCCACATGAGACAGAATCATTATACATTGCAAATAAGTACCAATAAAAATAAAAATCTAATAAAAAGATCACTTTTATGTTTTATTTGAAAGAGAATAAAAAACAATAAAAACAATACAGAATTTCAAAACAAGATGGTAGGAAATCATTATTATATTGCATGTTGCTGTCTTCAAAATAGTTGCTCAGATTACCAGACACAAGTATGCAAAATGGATCCAGCAATATGAACACCAACTGTTCCTCTCATGAACTAATAGAATCAGTACAATTATCTTAGCTATCTTGTGTGTGTGTGTGTATTTTTTTCCTTTTTTTTTTTCCTCCTTTCCCGATCCCAGTTGTCCTTTCCTTTTGAGTGGTTTCTTGCCCTTTCACAATATCTAGTGTACCTTTGGATCTTATTTACACTTTTAGTTTCTTACAAAAGGAAGGCAATAGGATGTTTACACACATGAGTTTTATTTCACTTATGAGTATGGTTTATAAAAAGTCTATAAAAAGTCTTGAATTTATTGTTCTTTATGACTGAGTAGTACTCCATTGTATAAAAATACTACATTTTTTTTTAATCCATTCCTCAGTTGATGAGCATTTGGTTGTTTCCAAGATCTGGCTATTATGAATTGTGCAGCTATAAACATGGGTGCACATATATCACTGTGGTTTGCTGTTCTCAATTATTCTGGAAAAATACCCTGAAGGGGAATAGCCGGGGTGAATGGGACTTCTAATGCTAATTTTTTTGAGGAATCTTCACACTGATTTTGTTCTTGAGGTCTCTGCCTAGACCTACATCTAAAAGATTTCTACCTACGTTTTCTTCCAGTAGATTTAGTGTTTTTGTTTTAGTATTTAAATCTTTGATCCATTTTGACTTTAATTTAGTGCATGGTGATATACATGGGTCTAGTTTTAGTCTTTGGTCTGTGGAAAGACTTTTTTTTCCCCATTGTTTATAAAATAGGCTATCTTTCTTCCAATGAACGTGTTTATCCCCTTTGTCAAAGATAAAGTGGCTGAGTGGTTTCATAGCTGTGTCTCCAAATTCTGTTTCATTGATCTTCATGTTACAGGCAGCTGAGACAGTTAGAAATATTATAAGCAATCAGATAGGGCTAGGCCCTGAAGGAAGCCAGGACAGAGGACCAGATATCTGATGACCTTGGAGGGGACACACACCTCTTGCTGTGGGCTAGATCTCAAAACAGAAGCCAAAACAAATGCAACCACACCCTTAAGTATAATCCTTAGGGATTAAATCAGGATCACCTTGAAATCAGGAGTCACCATTCCACTGCTCTCTAAGAAAGCCAGCTGTGACTTGCTTTCCCATTTGTTCCTAATGTAATCAATTTTACCTGAACTATTGTTCTTATTGGCTAACTATAGTTATGTCCCGCCTTCAACCCATGTTTTTACTCTATAAAAGTCCCTGGAAAAGACAGAGTCCTGAGCAACCTGCTCGGGACCCCCTTCTGTTTCTCTTCAGACAGAAGCTGTCTTTTTCTCAATAAATATATTCTACTCTTCACCTCTGTTTTTCCTAAAATTCATTCTTCAGTTTTAGAGAACATGAACTCGCACATAGTAGGTTGGGAGTTTCATTCCCCTATATTACTCAGAACTGTTTTGGTTTGGTTTGGTTTGGTTTTTTTCAGGTACATACTGATTTTATCACAGTAGCTTTTTAGTACAATTTCAAGTCAGGAATTTTGATGTCTCCTGCCCTGCCTTTGTTGCCCAGAATTGCCTTTGGTACTCTAGGTCTCTTCTGGTTCCAGATGAATTTTAGGAATGTTTTCTCTAGATCTGTGAGTATGTTAGTGGTATTTTAAATGGGATAGCATTAAATCTGTTTAACAGATTTGTTTATCTGATTATGGCCATTTTCACATTGTTGGTTCTTCCTATCCATAAGCCAGGAATATCTTCAGTTTTCTGAGATCTTCTCCAATTTCTTTTTTTCAGAGTACTGTAGTTTTCAATGTATAGATATTTTGCTTCCTTTGTTAGATTCATAAATATTTAATCTTTTGTAAATTATTGTTGGCTCTTGGTTCATTATAGATGACTTTTATCAGTTTGAGGTAAAGACCATGTATTCTGATTTTCTATAGGATTTTTGTTACAAATGAGTGTTTGAACTTTTTCAGAAGCTTTTTATTTTTTTGCATCTATTGAGATGTTCATGTGATTTTTATCCTTGATTCTGTTAGAATGGTTAAATATTTTATTGATTTGTGTATGTTGAACCATCCCTGAATGCCTGGGACGAATTCTACTTGGTCATTGTGTGCAATCTCCTTGATGATTTGCTAGTGTTTTATTGAGGATTTTTGTGTTTATGTTCATTAGGGAGATTGTCCTGTAGTTCTCCATTTTGGTTAGTTTTTTCTCTGGTTTTGGTGTCAGGAAATAAAAATAATTATTAAAATAATTTCATTTACTCCATATTTATGGAAATAAATAGTTATAATCCTAGAACAAAATGTGAATTATAGTTTATTATTTCTTACAAAATTATAAAAATATGTGGCATTATTACACATACTTTATATATGATTCTCACATACCAATGAGAAAGATGACCATTTAAAAATATTTAAAACAAATCACCAGTTTCCCCAGAGAACTTTTATTTTTGCCTTTGATCCTAAAATCAGTGTCTATAAAAGAAACTTTCCCTCATCAATTTTCTATTCTTCAACTGTGAAGATCAAATTCTCCCACATTCTCTTCTATCAAAATCACTCATATTGACTTCATGATATCTTTCATCTTTCTAAAAATTTGAATTTAATTGCAGTCAATTTGCACCATATAAGTTTTATTATGGAGTGGATTAGAATATCCAATAAGGGGACCTTGGGTTTAGCTCAGCAGCACAAGTGCTGCCTTTCAAGTGCAATGTCATGAGTTCAATTCCCAGTCCCTTCCCCCCAAAAAAGTTTACTACTACTTTAGAATATCCAATAAACAGGATACAATTTTTTGCTAAAGACATTGTGACAATTGAAGACAGGTAATTGCTTGTATTAAACTGTAAATAATATTTAAAAACAGGCTAGCCATATAAATGTTTGATTTCTCTCTCCCAGAGATACAAATACAGATCTACAGATACAGACAGATGGATGATAAATAGAGAGTAGATAGAAGACACTATAGGGAGGTGGCTATTTGAATACTTTGTTCTCGTGAAAGCTTATAAACTAATGATGAAAGGTAGAATAGTGTTGCTGCATGTAAAATGCTTTGAATATTAATAGACTACTTACTGAGTATCTGCCACCATAAAAAGATGTTAATTTCTTCATAAGAAATCCATGAGGTTGATATTACTATTATCTTCCTTTCCTAGGTGCAGAAATTGGAACTCAGAGAAGACAAGTAAAAATCTAAGATCACAGCTTTGGCAAGTAACGGTGCCCAGATGCCCATTCAGTGTGATGCCCTGTATGCAGCGTGCCAGGACCAGGTTACATGATGGATAATCACGGCAGAACTCAGATGGTCATGACTGAATCAGAGGTCACCAACCTCAGACAGTCCCCAAATCACACCTCGCCTACAGATGTGGTTTGTTTTTGTCTCATGCTATTTTTTTTAAAGTGTGAAACAGACGCAATCATCATTAAGGGAAGGAGGTTTGACATAGCAATACCCGCTTATAACATCTCTTATAACTTTAAAAGTTCTAACAACATAGTCTACAACTCAGAAACACTAACAGAAAAGGTTGGGGGGGGTAAATAGAATATATTTTTTCCAGTTTACTGTACTCCTTTCCTACTTTTTTTAAATTAAATGTCAGCTCTCATTTGTTAAGGAAGATGCATTTGTTTTGCGTCAGTTTGATGCCTTGTGCATCTAAGTTGTTTGCCCAGACCATGTAGGCAGTTCAAGACTGTGTGCATCTGAGATTGAAAAAAAAATTTTTTCACTGACTGAGAAGATCAGCACTGTGAGTTCAAACCACAACACCAACACCAAAGTATGTATTAATAATGCTGCTAGGGGTTGCATCGCACGCCCATACCCAAATTCACATGAGGAAGTTCTAACCTCAGTGTCTCAGAAAGTCACTTTCCTTGGAGATAGGATCTTCACCGAGATTAAACTGAAAAATTATAGCTAGAGTAGCTTCTGATCTAAAATGACAGTGTCACGAAAAAGAAAAATGGGAAGACAGACACGCACACAGGGAGAGTGCCGTCAGGACGCGGAGGAAGTGTTAAGGCGGGTGGACCCTAAAGCCCAGGAACACCTGCTGGCAAAGCCCCAGAAGCTCAGAGAGGCCTGAACAGATTGTCTCTCAGTCCTCAGAAGAACAAACCATGGCTTTGACCATAGACAGCCAGCTCCAGAAATGTGAGACAACAGATTTTTGTTGTTTAAGCCACCTTGTTTGTGACACTTTGGGGATGGCAGGCTTAGCCAGCTAAAACAAATGCCACCCATTAATATTCAGAACTGGCTTTTGTTTAAAGATAGGAAATAATTGATCTTCCTTTTCAGATCACAGATCCAAACTCTGACAGTGTCTCATCTATTTCTAACTAAATGGAACCTCCATTAATTCCTTCAGACACCCAGATTATCATTGGGTAAAATAAGTCTCCATGGTACAGAGGAGGGAGTGGAAAGCAGCCACTGCCAGTCATTCAGGACTCCACAATGGCCTGGGCGGAGCGGCTGTTTTTTCAAAGGCTTCTTCTCACATACACACAGTCTGCTTCTCTCTGGGCACCGGCTTTTCTCCTGCTCAGGAGCCTGGTTTGGAAATTGTGTTAACTCCTTCTGGTGTCTAGCGCATTGCCTCGTATTATCCACCACTTTGGAATGTGCTAAGGCTGTCTCTAAATTACACTAAATACCCTCGGGACCTGAAGGTGTTAATGCAGCCTTCAAAGTGTGCCCCTGTAGGCCCACAATCTGCCAGATCCAAACTCCAGCGACGCCAGCTGCTCCATCAGCATCTTCTGGGAAAAGCAGGGAAATATGTTTGCAGAAAACTAGGGGGTATCTTACCTCTCTGGATACCCCCCAAAAGCAATCACCCCTGGGAACAATATAGATAAATGGATTTCATTATTCTCTTGTTATTTTCATATGAAGAAAGAAAGAGCATTTCAGATAATAACAAAAGCAAAAATAATATGAACCCGCCAAAGAGTAAAACCCCTGTATCGAGATGTTAGCCTTCTTCAACCCTTAAATCCGTGTAACCATCACTAGATTTTCTGGGTTCTCTTCTTAAATCTATTGTCAAAGTTGCTCTCACATATGTTGGAGAACGAGTATTAAAGTAGCTGATTTCTCAAGAGACACCTACAAGTGAATGAGAACAGCAGAGTAGTTTGGAAATCTAAGAAAAGATGTGATTTTAGGAGAAGCCAAATTCACCTGATTTCTCATGAAGCATTGCGGCATGCATGACATCACAGTTTTGAAGCACCCACGGCAAGGAGCTCCTATACTAATTGCTCACTGATTGCAACTCGTGTCTAAGCAGGAATGTGTCACTTCCTCAGAATCACAGGAAGTCACTGTCCACCAGCCAAGTCCATACCCCAGAGTGGGTGAGACTGGGAGCCACAAAAGCAAACATGTGTGGCACTGAGAATGAGGCCTCGATTAGATCAAAGGGACCTGGGCAGGACATCTGCCGACACAATCATCAACATATGTGCATGTGGCACCTAAGTCACTGGAAGCGGCCTGAAGGTATCCATCAGAATCCTGATAGCATGCTTCCTATTAAGATGCAATTCATACATGTAAAAGGTGAACAGTGAAAATGGATTTCTACCTAGCATCACCTAAAAGTTTTCCTCCTGCTTAGGGAGCCAGCATTGAATCCGGTATATTTTGACATCATCACCTGACGCTGCACTTCTGGAATTCTGTGCTCCAGATAAGAGACTCTTCCAGAGCAATGGTGTTCAGGGGCCGTCATCACATTTCTCTGATCGTTGGATGCTGAATCAGACCTGGAATCAAAAATACGATTATTTCAAAGCAATTTAAAGATTTTATGGTTTATTTTTATGGCTATAAAGGTCATCATTTCAGATAGCAAAATAAACCTGAGAAGCCAGGTTAAAAACTCAGGAGCACAATGTTCAGTTGCAAATAGAATAAGCAGCTGCTAGCATCAGGAAGGCAAGCTTCTGAGTTATTTTTTTTATAATTACCAAAAAAAGTTGACTTAACTTGAAGTAGCTTTTTTAAAAAAATTCTGATAATGCGTCTTACTCAAAATGAATCAAGCTAAAACATTTCACTAGAAGGCAATGTGGTCAAATTCTTTACCAAAAGTTTAAGGGCAAATTATTCTATTAAAGTAAATTCATAGTAAACTCTGTACCCATTCCAATGATGCTGATATTTCTTATTTTAAAAATGCAAAGGACACATGCTTAAGGGTCTTTAAAATCCTTATGTATACATAAATGCATTTAAATTTTAAAAATAGTAATAAGATACTGAGATGCAAGTGTAGTGGATAAGATGAAAAACCACAAATGATCAGTGAATGCAAACAGAGGCAAAGATTTAAAAATATAAATAAAATAATGCCCCAGTTCAAGACTACTTCTTTTTTGCAAACAATTTGGTTCAAAAACAAAAGGATGTGGTACAGTTTTGTTTCCCTTTATGGACTCCTCATCAGGTAAGAAACATGAGCACAATCATCTTTCCCCAAATCATAAAACAAATAACATTCATAAACTGAGGTATCTGCTGTACTGTTTTTACAAGCATATAGAATATAATATAAAGCATTTGTAATTATAATAAGCACATGACTTGATCTGTGTGATTCTTAGTTCTCTAAACATTAGCAAGAAATTATTTCTCAAGGTGCTTTTTATGGCTTAAAAATCCCTGAGTCACAGACGAGTGAATCTGCTGTGATAGAAGTGGTCTGGCAGCTATTTCTTCCCCAGGTTATGCTATTGGTATTAACAGTGCGTCACAAGCTCCCGGAGGGAGCTGGAGCTGTGGCCTTGGTGATCCAGTTGTCTCTCTTATTCTGTTAGTCACGAGAGGCCTCTCTCCATTTCTGTCCATAACAAATATGAATCATGCGTTCATAGCAGTATGATCTCTATCCAAGGAAAACAAGTTAACCTTTACGGTCAGAGGTGGCCTTGCTCAGTTAGCAGAGGGGATATTTATAAGTAATGAAAATAAAATGGCAGGATATTAATAGACTTTGTAACTATTATGGATGAGCAACTCTCTCTTATTAGACATGTCTGGAAATGATTTGTCTGCTGTAATACAGAAGGATTATGGTGTGCTGGTCAACGATGCTGTTGAGAATTACTTAAAAAAAGAGTTACTCCTTTGGAAGATCAATATATAAGGCTACCAAAAGATGTAAAGCCTGCCCAAGTATTATCCGTATTTTGAAAGTACTGCCTGGAGGTTGCTACACTCCACCATGGAGGTAAAGTTTTATGTTCCAAGTGTAAATATATATATTTCAAATAAGAGTTTTACCCCCTGGGGTATAGGTTAATGTTTCCCAAAGTTCTCTGTGTGTGTGTGTGTGTGTGTGTGAGAGAGAGAGAGAGAGAGAGAGAGAGATAGAGAGAGGCAGATCACAATTCACTATTTACAGATCTTCAGAAATTAATGAGATAAAGCACATTTCAATATAAATTTCCTCTTTTTGGCCCTCCCACCATGCTCTACGTCACTTCATGATAAGCACTAAAAGATTGAACTCCAGGAGAATTTTCCTTTGAGTTTGTTTTATGGTGTCTAAGAAGACACAAAGTTGATGTTGTGTCTTTATTTAATCACTAATGTGAATATACCAGATGTAAAGAGAATTTAACTCTTGCAGTCTTTGTTTACTGATTTGTTTATGATTGTCCTAGTTACTTTAAAATCTCATCCATTATTTTAGCTATTCAGAAAATGAATTTTTTAGTGTCCTTGTGAAATACAGGAGTAAAACCTGCCTCCCGATGTTTATAAATGGCTTGAGATAATAGGACTGCCAGTAATCAACACTGAGCATATGAATGGCAATGACCATTCATGTCCAAGAGTTTTAATGGCAGGGTACACTTGGTCAGCACAGGTCCGGAAAGAATTGTTTTGATTCACATTGTAACTTCAAGTAGGACTATTAGCCTAGTGTGTCATTAGATCCATAACTCATTCTGTGTCTACATTAATAAGCATGTTGCATATGTGAAGCTGGAAATGTAGGCAAAAAAAAGCATAAAGAGTAAGAAGAATAAACTTCCCTTTCTCCATTCATTGCGACCCCAACCTAGGAAATTACAGTGAGTACCAAGATTTTCAGTCCGGAGTTGAGATGCCAGTTCTTTCAACTACTAAGAATCTCTTCTTATACAAAGAATGTCATTTGAGGCTGTGTGATGCCATGGGTTCAATTTCTACAACCACAAATATAAGTAATAACTAAACAGGCAAACAAAAAACTCACCCAAAGTTCAACCATTTAACATTTAAAATAGATAAGAAAATATATACTTGTAATGTGAGAATTAAATCAGACAATATATAGTATTTTCAGAAAAGTACTCAACAGACACAAACTCTTCCACCATATGTCTCTTTTTTTTTTCCTTTTCATTTTAGAGGAATGGAAGTGGTGTGTATAACACAATAAAGATTCTCCCTGGCTTTGGCAGCTCTGCTATGTAATATCTGTGACTTTGATTCTGGGTCTCATTTTTGGGGGGAGTGAAACTCAGGGAAAAAGGACATACATAGAAAGATATTAAGATAACTAAATTTATTGGTATATGTGAACCACTTACACTTGCCTGACACATAGAAATCACTTAGTAATTGTTAACTATCTTTTACACCCATAGAGGAAAACAACAAATTATAAAATAATAGAGCATTGTATTAAAAAGTCTAGATTGTGATACCTAATCCATGCATATTTCTATAATACTATGAAAATGTTGTACTTTAAGCATAGTAATAATGATTGTAGTTAAAGTTAGCTCTTAACATTATTTTCTAATAAATATCCTTAGATTCAGCCTCGGGAGGATAGAATTCTTCTTCATTACCCCTGGGCGCCTAAATTCACACCTACTTCAAACAAAGAAATCTACTAGTCTAACTGAAAATAAACCCAGAAATCAACACTATATATTAACAAAAAGCATTAGAAGCAGTGCAAAACAGGAAAAAAAAGTGATCTTTCTAACAAACAGCCCAGATTCTGAAGAATAAGTAGGTACTTAATTCAGTAATTAGATAAATAGATAGGTTTAGGGGAGATTCAGGGGAGAGAGATAAAATACTTTAACTGTGAGCAAGTGGTGTATGCAGAGTTATAACACCATTCTCCTGGGTTCTTAGTCTTATGTGGAAATGTGATTGAATTATGTTTGCTTTAATTTTACTTTAAAATTTTCCACACAAACATCAGTTCTCCAGCCTGAGAGGTTATATCTCTTGTATTAATTATTGTATTCTTAGGACATAGAATAGTGCCTGGCAAAAATAGGGATCATGATATATTGAATATAAGCATGGATAGATGGTTGGTTGCCTGGATGAATAAATTTTCTTTATGGCCCATTTATGCTCATGTCTCCTCTAACACAAGCTACTTTTTATATTTGTTATATATGATAAAAACAATAAATTCTGTATTATCATAGAAAGATACCATTAGAAATATAGCAGGACAATTCAGGGTTTCTATGTAAACATTTATTCTTCTGTTTCCACAGTGACATTGGTGATGCCTGTTGTTTATACAAATAATTTTGCCTCCCTTCCTAGGTCCAATGTTAAACTCTGAGATTTGACTATTATACTAGTGTTTCTAAAAGGAAGAAAAGAAAAAGAAAAAAGACATGCGAATATGAATGGTTATATATTAGAAAAAACAATAACTGGATTTCATATTTGTTGTGGTAAAATAAATATAAGGCATAAGCATTAACTAAAGTATTAAATTTCATTAAATTATTTTCTATTAAATTATATTATTTTGCACAGTAAACCAATTAGCCAAAGATATCTTCTCTGCTTCGAACAAATTTACCACTAATCTTGTTTCCAAGTAAGTCTTTACCAAATTCTTAATAATTAACAAATCAAATAGTTTAGTTTTATTATGCAATCTATAAAAATAAGGACAGAAAATATTTTTTATTGTGAACAAGAAAGAATAATTAACAAGAGCTGAAACAAAATGTAAAACACCTGTGGATATCAGAGAGTGAATGAATGTTTAACTCAAAATGAATGAAACGCTGACTTAGCATGTCACAGATACACTGAAAAGCTTTTGGGTTCTCTAATCAGGAGATCAGTAAGTACTGTGACTCAGAGAAGGTGAGAAGCAAGATGGTGGTCAAGTACCAACCCCAGTGTATAGACACACCCAATCGAAGACCTATTAACACCTCAGACCTTCTCCACTTGAGCTAAGGAAGCTAGGGAAACCATCGGTGCTTGATTTGGGTAAAATAATAATAAAAGACACACTAAAGAAGGAAGAAAGAAAGAGTTGCCTATATTACCCCTTTCCCAACTTCAAGCATCACAGAGAGAGACCTCTCCTGCTTGGGAGGACAGAAGGAAAGGAGACTGGGCCTTGGACCTCAGACCCAGCACTAGACCCAAAGTAGTAAAGCACCAGATGGAGCCCCAGAGCCTCTGCCCTCAGGACAGAGTTCATGTGGTCGAGGAATAGTTTAATAAGAATTTCAGTTTTGGGTACTGATGGTGTGGCTTTTTTGTCTCTTCCTTGAGGTGTATGTTCTGGGGAAAGTTGTTTCCATTTCTGGTTTACAAGACCAGAGTAATTGTTTATACTACCAGGACTCTTCACTTTAGGATTTTGTTCTCTGCTATGCTCGCTAGTGGGACAAGAATTAGGGTGGTGAGGTAGTGGATAATGGATGCTAGTTGACCAATTGTGACATAAGAGTATTCAACTGGCTGTCCTCAATTCATGGGAGAATAATAAGGTTGGCTACTAGTAGTCATAAAAGACACTGGCTGAGGGGGCGGAATGTTGTGCTGTGTTGTTTTGATAGGTGAAGAACTGGGAATAAAGCTAAGATTAGGATTGAGAATACAAGGGCTAGTACTCCTCCCAATTTGTTGGGGATGGAGCGAAGGATTGGGTGTGCAAATAGGAAATATCATTCCGGCTTAATGTGTGGGGGTTTATTTAGAGGATTGGCGGGGTGTAGTACCTAAGGACTAAACCATTAAAACTGTATTAGCAGTGTGGCTAAGGGACTGCTGCTTCCGTCACCAACCACCTCCACCCAATCTTTGGCAGCGGAAGGCAGGGAAAGGTTTCACCTGCTGAGGATTAGGGCACAGAATTCTGTCTCAGACCTCTGTGCCGAGCACCCTGAGACCCAATGTCAGGCAAAATCAAAGGCAGCTGCACTCAGAGGAGAGGCAATAGGGTTTCTAGACCCGACACAGCATGGAGCTGATCAATCCCTGCACATGGAAGGAAATATTCAAGATCTGGCCTGCATCATTGCCAGCCTGGACGTAGATGTGGGGCACCTTTTCTGCCAGTGTTTCTTCAGCCGTGAAACTCCAGTGTGACTAGTCTTGCCATCAGCACTGGCAAACTAGGGAGTCTGCACCACTCATTCCACAACACCAGCCAGCAAAGCTCGCTCTCCACAATTCTCACAGACAGAGCATCCGTACCTGCTTCACTAGCAGTTGGAGGCTTGGACCCCATGGGATAGATTCATGCTTCAGCCTGTGGTACAAACAGCGGTAGCTGAGAGCTGTATACTCTTTGAGATCCTACAGACCCCTATGGCTGTGAGGCTCAGGTACAACCCACCTTTTGGTAGCCAAGGAAATGCCTTCACCAGCACTGATCCCACCTCAAGCAGAATGGTGTGGAGTAGGACTCCATTTGCTGGGGGTATCACAGGAGTTGGCCATAGGACTTTGCTTAAGGAATTGGTTTTTGGCTGAGGGTGGTAGGCTTGGACAGATCATAGAAGACTCCATGTCTAAGGAGTGGACAACTCGTGCTGGGCAGAGACATGTGGCCCTGACCAGCTGGTCTGCTCCAGGCAGCATCACCTGTGGCTGGCTGCAGTGGTCTCTACATCAGGAAGTCCATAACAGTGCTAGTTGTGGTTCTGCAGAGTACTGTTTTGACTTCCTTGGGCAGGGAGCCTAAGGATGTGACAGAATGGCTCAGTGGTACAGTGATACATGGTGCAGAGTGGTACAGTCTTGGCGCACACAGATCTGGGATAAAATCTTGGGGCTTGATCCTCTACTGTGCTTCTTCCCAGAGTCTGGAAGAATCCCAGAGTGCCAGCACACAGGCCTGTGACTGTCATTAAGGCATCTGAGAAATTCCTGGCCCAAGATGAAGCTTCTGGGAAAAGATTACCTTTTATGGACACTCCTTGTGTTTATGACAAACATGCCAACTGTGGACTAGGAACAAGTCTGAGCTTGGGTTCCTGTTTAGCGCAGACACAGTGACAATTCATCACAGCAGACATCACAAAGCTGCACAAAATGTGCTATATAGTGATGAAATATCAGTACTTACAGTATTCCTAGAAAAAATTGATGCCTTAATAGAATTTCTGAAAAGATAAGCACAAATAAAACCAGATTGTGAACACTAGAATAAGTACCTAATCTTACAATGCCCAAATAAAGTTGGACATCACCAAGCATCAAGATCCTTTGGGGAACCACAACCTCATTATAGTCAAAACAAGACACCAAAACCTATACAGGTAATTGCTATGGGCAAATTCTCAGGTGGTGAATTTAAGTTATTTTTAAGAAACACAATAAGTTTCAAGAGAACAAAGAGAAATGACTCAGTATTCTAGTACAGAAATTTAACAGTGCTAGAAACAACAGTGACAACAACAAATGAGTGCACATATTCCTGGGTGCAGGCACTGACGCACAGACAGACAAAAACAAACAAGTAAACAGAAACCACAGAAATCCTCGAGCTGAAAAACACACCGACCAAAATTGAAAATATGATAGGAGTCATGAATAGTAGGATAGATCCAATAGAAGGAAAAAAATTTGTGAACTCAAAATAGGCTATTTGCAGATAAACACAAGTTAAAAAAAAAAAAGGAGTGAAGAAAAGTTCCACAAATTTTGAGACAGTGTGGTATCCAGACACAAGAATGTCAAAGGTCACTAATCAAATTAAACTCAGCCAAGTCCACTTCAATATCTAATCAAGTTCTCAAGGTGAAAGATAGAGAAGGTCCTCAAGATAGCAAGAGAAAAGAAGCAAATAACAGGTAAGGTCCACCCAATTTGCCTAACAACAGACTTCTCAGTAAAAACCTTACAGGAATTACACATTTTGGGTTTTATTACTCCTACATTACTTATTACTTTTTACACTAGAGACACAATGTGATATTTATAAATATGATTCTTATTTATCTCACTAATGAGGATAGTCTCAAGTTCTCTCCATTTACCTATGAAGGCCTCAAGATCGTCCTTTTTTATAGCCGAGTAATATTCCATTGCATAAAAACACCACATCTTTTTTATCCACTCTGTGGTTTATGGGCATCTTGGTTGTTTCCAAAATTTAACTATTACAAATTGTGCTGCTATGAACATGCATGCACAATTATCACTGTGATATGACCTTTTCAGTTTTTCTGGGAAAATATCCAGCAGAGGAATAGCTGGATTGACTAGAACTTTGAATCCTAGTCTTCTGATAATTCTCCATACTGATTTCCTTAGTGGTTGCACCAGTCTACACTCCCACCAACAGTGGAGCAGTGTTCCCCTTTCCCCGAAGCCTTGTGTAATTGCCATTGTAAAAAAGAGGAAATAGGAAGTGCTATAAAAGATATATGCTTTAATTTTATAACTTTAACAACTAGGTCTAAGAAGACAGTATGTAATTTATCAACTAGTGATTTCTTACTGCTTTTTTTTCTGAGATTCTGTATTGTTTCTACCCCTTTTTTTGTTTTGTTTTGTCTTTTTCCTCTTTAAATAAAATTAAAAAAAGATATAGCTGCATGTATGTTTAAGTGTGTCAGATTGATAACCATATTACTAACTTTTTGTTGGATCATTGAACAGATCTGTTTGCAGTCTCACTGTTTGAATGTTTGTATGCTTTAATTTGTAACTTGAACAACTATTTCTAAGAGGACAATATGTAATTTATCAACTAATTATTTCTTACTGTTTATCTTTTTTTAGAAATTCTGTATTATTTCTACACTTTTCCTGTTTTTTTCTTTAAATAAAATTTTTTAAATGTAAAAAAAAAAAACCTTATGGGTCAAAAGAGAATGTCACAAGATTTTCAGAGTACTGAAAAAATTAAAATGAAAAAGTCTACCAAAAACATTGTACACAGTAAAGTTGCATCAGTCAAATTTTTGTTTGACTCAGTCCATTATGTCAAAATAGCAGTTAATCAATTTAAGACTAAGAAAATTTATTTGGGCTCACAGGTTTGGAGATTTCAGTCCATTCTCTGTAAGATAAATTGCTTTTGGAATTTTTGTCGGGTAGAATATCATGGTAAGAATCCTGGAGGAAGAGCTCTTCCCTTATAACTGGAAATGAGAAAGAAAGAGGGAGAAGGTAAGGGAGAGGGGGAGGGATGGGGTGGGAAGAAGGGGGGCAGATGCCAGCAGCCTAAGATTCCCTTTGAGAACCCACTGTCAATAATCACCGAGCTCTTAATGTTCCACATCTTCTGACAATTTCAAGCTAAGGAATACATCTTTAAGATGTGAGTCTTCAGGGAAAATTTCAAAACCAACTAATATCAAAAGCTACATGTTAGCAATAAAAGAGAGATAAAGACATTTCCAGACAAATAAAAAATGATGGAATATATTTACACCAGATCTGTGTTATAAGAAATGGTAAAAGTTCTTCAAACTTAAAACAAGAGACATTAGGTCTCTTATAAACAAGAAGAAACTATGGGAAGGTGCTTAATTCACTGGAATGAGAAGTATATGGTTTTCTAATGCTGTAAACATGTTGCAAAACAAAATAATAACAACTATTTTAATATATTAAGAGATAGGTAATATAGAAAAATGTAAAATGGGACATCAAAAATTCAAAATGAGAGGAAGAATGGAGTCAGCATTGAATCTGTTTCTACATTATATTTCCTATGTGTAATTTTTAAAATATGTGTAACTTCCTATGATTTGAAAATGCCTTGTTATAATCAAGACATTTTCGTAAGTCTCGTGGTAACACCAAAGCAAAAATGCACAATAGACCTAAAACAGTAAACAAGGAGTCAAAATGCAAGAGTAGAGTGTAGCACTTTAACACAAAAGATGGCTGGGAGCAAAAAGGAGGGAAAAGAAAGAAAAGGAAAGGAAAGGAAAGGGAAGGGAAGGGAAGGGAAGGGAAGGGAAGGGAAGGGAAGGGAAGGGAAGGGAAGGGAAGGGAACTACAAATTAAGCTTTAAAACATCTGTGGTATGACCTCACTTATTAATAAATACTTTAAATGTGAGTGGATAAAGTGAAATTCTCTAATTAAAAGTTACAGAATCAATAAAAATATCATCTAACAACTTTATTTAAAACACGTTAGCTTTGAGTTTACCTTACAGGCATGTGGAATGCAAGCGGTTGATGTGTACCAGTGTAAACTTAAGACCTTCCTAATTGGTGCTCCCTCCGTAGGTCCATACTGACATCCTCTGAAAACATTTTAGAAATGTTCAGTGGAAATTTCCTTCCCAGAACGGCTGTCTGTCTCCGTTTTAAGAAAAGCATCAGGAATTCCTAAGCACAATAGAGACTGTAGAACATCAACTTACAGGACAAAATACTCTACTTTTTGTTTGCTTTGTTTATTATATGCATTCAATATACTCACCTCTTTTTTAAAAAATCCTCTCTAATTTTTCTATATTCTTTTTCACTTGACATTTTCATTTTCTGTTTCTTTTCTTACTTATTCTTTTCCATAAACAGTGTTTTCCTATTTCTGCATATTTTTTCTTGTTCCTTTGTCATCAAAACACAAAGAGATTTTAACCTCTGGGATCTGGGCGATTTTAGCATTAATTTGAATTGCCCTAGAAAATGTCATCTGTAAAGCACATCCTTGAAATAATTTTCTACAATTTATTTTATTAGTTTATCTCATTGGAAAGTCTCATTTACTTGAGTTTTGCTGCAGTTTGATGGTGGTGTTGAAGGGCAGAAAACAGAAATAAATTTTCAGAGTTCCATAATGATTAAGGAATGAGGTCACAGAAGAAGTTGTTTTTAAAAGAACTTTAAGTTTGAATATCCAAGAAATAGTTTTTAAATTTTATTGAAGAGGAGGTCTCATGTGGAAATTTTAAGAGGATATTTTCAATAACATACCATAAACACATATGAAAATTTCTTTGCACATAGCTTACAGATGTTTGTGTCCTCTGAAATCCACTAGTCTGTGTTTCACTTACAAGTTACTATGTGCTTATAGTAACATGTATTTTGGCATCATAAGTGCAAGTTTTAATAAATGTGAATATCTAAACTTTTTTAGCAGTTTTTTAGCACCTTAAAAAATACAAATGGCTCTGGGAAACAAAGTTAGCTTTTTTTCCCTGCTAAAATACAATAGTTGTGAAATAGTGGTATAATCATAACAAACCAAATGAAATTTAAATTTCCTTTTCCCAGCTGACAATAACAAATTCCCTGTCAGAAGATGAAGTGGTGCATTCTGATAACTGTTTGTTTCATGATGTAAAGCTCCTTATAGGCAAAGCTGGAAGGTCAGGAATGCTCAGCTGAGCAACTGTGTTGGCTGCACATCCTCAAGTTCTGCATAATTTAGGTCAAGCAGGTTAATTAGCATATTATTGTCTGGCCAAATGAGAAGCATGAAGTTGCCAAACTTAACTTCCTTAAATAGTAACACATAAATCTTGGTCTTGTGGTTTTCTTACAGATGGCAGCATGCTATCTGATAGATGGAAAGGGCTATTTGAGCATAACATTAAGATTCTAAACAGTCAAAGAACTCCACACTGAATGAATTTCACAGGGCAGGAGAAATTTATCATGTTTGTTTTGTCACTGTAACTCACATCTTACCAACTCAGTCCTGCAAAAGATAAGGGACTTTATAAAAAAGGTAGAAAACTGAGACGTGCAAGAAACCAATTTATGCAAAAATGGTTTCCAGTAAGCTATACTCTGAGAAACGATATAAAGTGTCATATTATTGTTTTACCTTATATGAACAATGTAAACTTTCAACTTTCTTTTGTTTCTCATCTATCTTGTTTTAAGATACACTGGACCAATTATTAACTTTCCATCATAATGATTCTGCTTTCTATCCATTAGGCATGACATTTGTCCTTGCATAAAAATAGAATCGAATAGTATGCCATGCATTACAATAGAAATTCTCCAGGAAAGTTTTGATAACCCGAGAGAATGGCTTAGCTCCTTAAGTCAGGATTTTATGAAAATCTGGTTTTTCTCATGTGAAAAAAAGGTTATCTCCCAAACTTTCCCCAGCATTGATGATCCATGGGAAAGATTCATTAAACTCAGAAAACTGTTATAATCATGGTTGCATGGATTACACCAAGAATCTACAGGTTAAAATCAGCAAAGGAAAAATGTGTATAAGGAAGAATCCAGAAAAAACCAACCATGGGCTTCCAGTAGCCATGTCTCAGAGGAAACATAGTTAGCACTCAGTTCTTCCTGTAACAATGTATGACAACCTCAGGAGAGCTTGCTAAGCCTTAAGTGCAAGGGCTTTATTTGAGAATAAGTTTCCTGAACCTCCTGTGTCTGATATGAGCTACTCAGATTTAACTACATAAAAGGTCAAACCAATATAGTATGGGTAAAAATCCCAGGTATATCTACATGAATCAGCACTCACAGTAAATCACATAGTGTAACCTATCTGACATCACCCAAGTTCTAATTAAGCAGGATATTCCAGGGAATTAAAGATAATCTCACAAAAACTAACCATAGCCAGCTCGCCACCCTGGTAAGCAGCTGTGGGCCTCACAAACCCCTGCCATTTCAGGGCAAGAATTATTGGCATTTACTGAGCTCTGCACCAAGTTGGAACTTGGGGCACTGGGAGAACAGGCACCCAGCTCGCCACCCTGTTAAGCAGCTGTGGGCCTGTTGGTGTGTGGGCTAAGAATCAGACATCAATCTGTACCCTCCTTAGCAAGTGGGAGCCAGAGGTCTGAGTATCTCTTGGGAGGGTGAACATATGCAGTCTGGCAAGTAAGGGGGATTTCCTTCTACCATCTCTTTGAAGGCAAATATTTTTATCACTGTTTTGCTCAGTTCTGATTAATGGTACTGCTTTATTCAATATTCTGTTTTTAAAATTTCAGTATTTCCTTCCATTTTGCTGTACCCGATTTAAAAAAAAAAAACAGCCAATGTGAACAGAACAGGATGTACTATTGTGCTTATTTCTGTTGTCCTGGTGACCTGCTCTGAAGTTCTGTGCCAATTTCACTGCACTGTCTCAGATGGCTCTAATCTGTCTTGTTCTGCCATATTTTGCTACCTTAAAAAAAATAGATAACAAAGTAACAAAATACCTCCAAAAATCTCCCAACTCCACCAAAGCTGATCCATGGGGCATGGATGAGGAGAAACTCAAAAACAAAGCAACAGAATAATATAAGGTGATTAAAAAGTAAATAACAACAACAAAACTGATCAGTAAGGTACTGAGCAACCTGAAACAGGTTATAACTAAACAGATAATGGACTTAAAAAGCAAAAGAAGGAAAACAAAGTACTCTGATGGATATAACTGCATTTATGTTTAAGTGTGTAGGATTGATAACCATGTTGCTAAGTTTAATAATTTATCATTAATGGTTCATTCACTATAATAAATGCAATCAGTGTAAGATGCTAACACAGGGAAAGTGAGGGTGCACTACATGAGAAATCTCTGTTCTAGTTTTATAATTTTTTCTATAGATCTAAATCTGCCCTAAAATTAAAGCTTTTACTTAAAAAAAAAAGCCTAAGTGAATATTAAGTATCTTTGGTTTGGAAAACAGACTGTAAAAGGAAAGAAGTAATGAAAAAATGTTCTATACTCAGAGTCTACTTATTCTCACTTTGAATTATAGCACAACATTGGTGAGATTAGTAAAATTATATGAAAACTGGTTAGGAAAAAGGTGGGGAGCAAGCACTGAGGAAAAGATCGTGGCAGAGAGTGAGCTGAATACGATCTGTGATCTTTGTAGATCGTGGGTTGCGAGCATAGCAGAGTAACTGCTTCTCCTTCAGGAGAAACAGAACAAGGAGAAGATTAATAAGAAGAAAAGGAGCTGGAATTGTTAAAGAATGCAGCGAAGCACACAGAACTTCTACCAAAATGACTCACTGTCTTTATAATAGGGTGGAATTTAAATGAAAGGAAGAGAAAGTTTTCAAAACAGGTTGAGTAAAATAATCTGATGAAGCCTGGAGCAGGGAAGATGACTTCTGTGTCATAAACTAAGTGGATACTATCTATATTCTTTAAAGAAAGATGATTTCTGTAAGGAAAGACTATTGGATCAAAGCCAAAACCCTCAGAATAACCTAAATTGTAAGTTCTCTGAGTTCAAAGACTTGAACCAAACCATTCAGCACTGCTGCTATCCTTTAGCTGGTATTTGTCAAGCATTTACATTATAGGAAAAAAGCACATAGACACAGTAGAGGGTGAGAAGAAAGAAAAAGTGTGAAGAGACACTGATAATAGTCTGAAGGGTGCTGTACTAGAGAGACAATAGAAGACAAAGTGAGACCAGTGAAGAGAAAATGCAGAGCTAACCAAACCCAAAATACTCAAATACAAGAGGGCATACTTGATCGAATCCTAAAAAGAAAGAGAATGTTGATGGAAAAACTGGTGAAAATGCAAATAAATTTTGGTATCTAGTTTAAAAAGGGTTCCAAACAAGCCATCATCTTAGTTTTGGCCAAGGAAGCACAGTACAAGAAGGAAAAGAAAGAAGTCAACCAAAGGGTACCTGAGAATTCTGTAGTATTGGGTTTCCAAACTCTCTGTAAGTGTAAACTATCAGTATTAGAAGTTTATTTCAAATTTTTAAGAAACAAAGAACATGAATGAAATAAAAGGCAGTGGCAAAGGGAAGAGATGGAAGAGACAGTGGTTATTGTTCTTCAGTAGCTTGCGACAGCTGGGTTTCTCTGCTGCTAGAGTGCTGCCTTGCTGTTTTTTGGGCAAGAGGTGCTGACACATAAATAAGCTTAGATTTCTGATATAATTAACAAAGAAAAAAGTAAAAATTATTAATGTGCTATGAATTATCCCTAAAAGTGTAAAATATTCCTTTTTTACAAAGTTAACTTTTAGGCCTCCCAAAACACACACAGGACTTGCAGAAAATATTCATTGACCCATGAAAAATGGCAAAGTAAATGTACAATAAGTTCCATTCCATATCCAATCAAATGTCCCTGAATGTTCCCCCTCACATTCATACTGAGCTGTGTTCCAGAGAGGCAGATATTGATGGGAAGATGTCTATTTCTGGTACCTTCGATTTGTTGAACAATATTCTGTAAAATTTGCTACATCTTAGGGTTATTTCTATACCTTTGATAATATTTGATATACACTATGTTTTTCCTTTAAACAGGGGGCAAAAAGATAGTTCTTAAAATCTTAACTTCGAAACACATGAAAGAAATTCTCTTGTGGTCAGGACTGGTTTACTCTCTAGAGCTTAAAAACTGAGCTATTTCTATCTCTGGCAAATAATTCTTCTATAAAAAAACCACTGTGCATAATTCAAATTATGAATTCAAATTTCCAAAACTCTATATATTGACATATTTACAAATTGTATTGGCACTGAGTCAAAAGCCTAAGGCAGAAGAAATAGTAAATAGCAAATATCTAGGTAATAAATGCAGGTAAATATTGCCAGCATTTATGATTTAAACAGCAGAAAATACAAAGCTTGAAAATGCAGTCATAATTTTGCCCTTCTAATATATCTCTCAGTAGCTTTACATTTTCCTGAAATGAGACCAGTCTTCTTCACCACAGCTGCATTACAACAATGGACAAGGCTCTTCATGCCTATGGAAACTGCTTCAGGAATGGGCAAATAACTCAATATATCAGTCAGCATCTCTGTTCACCACACACAATACCTGACAGCTACAACTTAAGGGAGTGGAGCTTAAACTTGGCTCACAGCTTCAGAGCATTCAGTCCATGATTATCTGGCTGCAAAGCAGAAACATTATGGTAGAAGGGAGAAGCAGAGAACATCATGGTAGTCAGAAGGCAGAAAGAGAAGGAAGAAAGAAGGAAGAAAGAGACATGTACCCTCCAAAGACCCATCCGCAGTGACACCTCCCTTCAACCAGGCCCCCTTTCTAACAGCATGTTTAGCTGTGAACTCATCCATAAGTCACTCCACTGATGACTGTAGCACTCCCGGGATCCAATCACCTTCCTACAGTTCCACCCATGAGAACGTGAGCCTTTGAGTTCAAGGTAGAATTTCAAATTCAAAGAAATTGACAAGATACAGAATAGCTCTGACTATTGAAATGAAGGGTTACCACTATATGGGCCCTTGGAATAGAGCATGAGAATTGATTAGATGTGATTAGCTGAGAATTAGAGATGAATGAGGTCCAAGGTAGGGAAAGGGTGGCAGAGCACAGCTGGAGACTTACTAATACTCTTGGTTTAGTGTTTTTAATCTGCTCACTATTTTGATAAAGCATATCTTTAATATATGCTAAAATTTCGAACAATGGAAAGAAAACCTGATTTGTCCTTGGAAATTCTGAAGAAAAGAGAACTCATCTTATTTCTGGAAGATGTTATTTTTACCCAACAATTCGTCCTACTGAGACCCTTTTTAAAATTTTATTTCTCTTCCCTTCTATAAGCATTTTGATTTATGATCTTTCACAAATGGCATAGTACTTTAAAGTCAATAGCCATAAGTGCTGAGAAAGTGTGGCTATTTATTCAGAATGATTTCAAAAAAGTTCTGAATATTTTTGCCATTGTTTTAAGTCTTTGAATGATTAATACTAAATTACATTAAGCTATGTTGAGCAAAATTTACAGACATGAGAAACATTGTAAAAGAGCCATAAATAAGCAAAACAAGCTTCTTAAAGGAACAAACCAAGAAAGAAAAAAAAAAGAATCATTTTTATAGACCATACTGGTTAGGTTCCAATATAATAATACTGTTCATTCAGGTGTAAAAAGATTACATTTCCTTTCAAAAGATTATTATTGGGTGATATATTTAAAACAGAAACCCGACTTTCTAGAATACTAATAGTAAATTATCAAGTCAGGAATTTGTGTGTGGGTGTGTTTTTATTTATATTCAGTAACACAGAACAGAATATTTAATACATTAAGTTCGCTTCAGGACTCCACAGTTGTTTCTTCATCAAATACTATTCTTTGACTACCCTCTTTTTAATCTTAGTAGGTGAAGATATTTTAAAATGTGCAATAAAGTGTATGGCCTTTTAAACTTGATATTTTAAGAATATTTTACTCTGAAGTCAGCATCTCCAGAGAATCAGCCGTGCTGGAACTTGGGGACCAACCAAGAAAGCAATGAGCAAGTCTTCCTGGTAAGAGGTGCGAGCCATGGGCATTCCGGGGAGAGCATGAGTGTTCCCCATGAGCCTAGCGGTGAGCAGGCTGAGAATCAAACTTCCTGTGTCTACCCCCCCACTTAACAATCAGAAGGTTTTGAGGTCAGCCAGAGTTGATAGCAACTAAGGTACATAAGGCAGCTAAATGCTTGTACTGTTTGGTTGATTATGCTGACCTGGGGCCAGAGGTCTGAGCATCTCTTGGGAGGATGACAGTATGCAATATAGCAAATATGGGGGATTTCCTTCTATCTTCTCTTTGAAGGCAACTACTGTTTTCACTGTTTTGCTTTGTTCTGATTAATTATTTTGTTCTATGAAATATTCTGTTTTGGTTGGCTTTATAGTGTTCTGTTCTTGATTTGATTTTACTATATCTGATTGAATGGACAACTATTGTGAAGATAGCAAGATATACTATGGTAGCTATTGTTATCTCGGTATCCTGCCTGAAGCCCTGTACCGATTTCACTGTACTGTTTTGAATGGCTGTTTTCTGTCTTGTTTTGCTGTGTTTTACTATCTTTAAAATAAAATTTAAAAAATATTTTATTCTGCTTCACATCATTAAATTTATTAGATTTTACTTTGATACTAAATACACTAGCTGTCCTTTGGGTGACATGTTGAGAAAGCATTACATTCTATATTTACCAAAGAAAATCTGCTAAGTCATCTTTGGGTAAACTCCGTTGGAAGAAGCCAAGAAAACTTCATTTCACATGGAGCAGTTTTCAGTGGCAAACATTACTGTAATGAGGCTTCCATGCTTTAAAAAATTGATTCCACTTCCAAGGGTACATTACAGAAAACCAGGTCATGATAGGAGTAGTTGAAGAGTCGGTGACTCATTATTATATTGCAATTCTCTTTTGCAGTCCTAAAATACATTGCATTCATTTCATTTAATGGCTCTTAATAGGGTCTATCTAGTGTTCTACTTTTAATTTATACCTTTTCATAATGAGTTAATTTTTCTTTTTCTTACATTTCTATTACATCTAAGATATTTGTTCTTTATCATCTGTATTATATTCATTTTTTATTGTTTCTAGGTCTTAATGCTGTTTTATTCTCTGAGAAGTATATGACTGTCATCTGGAGATTATTTTTGTTTGTGCACTTAAATACCTGAGTTTGATGAATTGATTTTACAGTGAGGAAAATTTATTGTAGAGTGCTTTATGAATAACCCATCTCGAAATACATTTCTGCAATGCGCAATATACATAAATTGAGATGGCTTTCCTTAATAGTTATTCTTTAAATGACTCACAAACAACATTTAAGATATAACAGTGCCAGCAATTTCCAACTATAAAGGAAGGAGACAAAGAAGTCAAAGGCAGCTGAAAGTATACAGGGCAAATAGAAATGGTGCACCTTCAGTGCCGTTCGTGTTTGTCAGAATTACAGGAAAAATACACAAGTATAAAAGTTTTCTTTTCTTATACCTGCTGGGGAAAATGCATGTGTTTTTGATTTTTTTAGTGATAGATAATTTGATGTTTTATGAACTCCAGCAAGCAGAACAGCACATTATGGGACAGCAGAAAGGAAAAAAATGCCTGGCCTGATTTTCTGTCTCCAAAAAATGGCAAAAGGCAAAGGTTACATTTGTCACTTTCCTGACATGCAGCACATTGTCACTATTCTATGGTGTGTATTTTGGGTGTGCATTAAGGACTACTAGGCACTGAGTTTACTTGTGTGAAAGTTTAGACCAGGATTTCTGATGCAAGAAAGACATTGATAAAACATGGAACTGTCCTGAGAGATCCAGACATCAAAACAAGTTTGCAGAGGAGATATTGCATTGAGCCAAAAACAAATTCCATTTAGCTAAATCCGATGTAGGGTTTCTCAGGAGTATGCTAATAAGGAAATTTTTGTCAGAAAGCACTTATTCTCATAAAAGGTATTGTCGGGACAGCAGTTAACAGCATTAGAAACAACAATAAAATTAAGATACTGTCCTCCTCCTGTTTAAAAGCTGAACAATCTTCCTGCCTGAGTTGGACTCTTACATAACAAAATGAATGCAGCAAGAGACTCTTGTGCAATAAGCAAAAATGATATGGTACAAATCATTTTCAGAGGCCGTGCTGCTAAGTACCCATTACAGGCAGACATCGAGCATTAAGAAGCAATGCACCGTATCGTACTGGCCCATTTACACTCCGTACACACTGTATTCTCACTGCAGGTATCAGGAGTAATCTAGCTGAATACAGCTAGCTAGAACTTCATCTAAAGGAATGTATTATTTGTAGAGGTTTTAGAACATGAATGGAGACCGTCATAAGAGCCATAAATGCCAACTTGAGACTAGAAATCAAAGTGAAATGGAATAGTCTCCTGCCTTTCCTTATCATATTTCTAAAACCCATTAAAGCAACTCCAAGAAGTACAGAAAACCACCTCCCCAGAGAGACGATGTCATAGGAACTCCCCGGTCCAAGATAATTTTCCCAGCTGACAAGAGTCAGCTCTGTCTGATTTTGCCAGAGGCCAGGTAGGTCTGGGACAGCCACTATCATTTTTTCTGATGTTTTCAATGTCCTTTCTTTTCTATTTGTTCTTCCTATCTGGAAAAAAAAGCCAAGGTAATAAGATAAAGGAAAAGTCTGACCACAAAACCCATTTATAGAATTTATGTAATTCTAATTTTTCTGCATTTAAAATTGAATAATGAAATGCAAGCCATCCTAGAATGACCTACCATTAGTCCACTTCCTTTCAGAATTATAAACTGTCCACTATAACAATTTTTCCTCTAGAGTTAGGAATTCTAGTGTGGGTGTAACTAATGAAGGAGTTAATATATGAACAATCCTTATCTAGTTGTGTGTCCTATGTGTATTTTTTTTCATGGACCTAAAGCAAACAATAAAATAAAAATTATGTTTTCCATGTTTATAAAGTCCTTTCATTAGGTTTAAAAATAATCTTTACAATGCTTAACACATTATTAGAAGAACTAGGTGCTCAATATCTGTGCCGCCTTCCCAGGTTGGAACAGGACCCTTGCCACTGGTGTGGATAAAATGCCAGAGTCTTGCTCTAGAGAAAGAAGGAAAATTAGTAGGATTCCAGGTTAGCACATTTTAGTTCTAGGAACTAAAACAATATAGGAAACCATGCAGCAGCCCATAACTGGGAAAACTAATTACAGCTTGGTGAAGACCAGTGAGCATAGAAGGGGTCAGGGATTTTCCTAAAGCGACTTTTCTGGAGAAGCAAGATTGACAGTTGGTCCACGAGAACTGGGAGAGAAGTATCTCTGCCACATAAAGCCAGAGACTAATCCTCTAGGATCAAGGTTTTCTCCAGCTCCTAACAGGCTGGGGTAGGCAGAGATTGACAACACAGTAGGAAAGAAAAGCATATGGCTTTTTCAATGAAATGACCACAGAAATATAATTATAAACTCTTACTGAACAGAGAGTACTAAAAAGCTGTATTTAGAAAAGAAATAAAATTCCTACTTTATCTGAAATAAAAGTCACTCCTTAAAATATAAGTAAGAAAAATAAACTTCTCTCCCTAAAGCTATGACATAAGAACTAGGTTTCCTCTTTCATCAAAAATGCTTATTTACATAAACTGGCTTTCCAAGTTTGACATAACCATCTCCTGCCTACTTGTTCAGTTGCAAATTTCCTGGTAAGTAAGATCTTCCTAAAAAATTAATTTAATTAGAGACAAACATTTTCAAATTACATTTAAAAAACTAAGAAAAACAGAAATGACACACAGGAATTATGTTCAGCACAAATATTATGTTACCTGCCATAATACATCCAAGAAATAACATTTATTTTTCTTGGTGCCCCACAAGTAATGCAGCTATCAATATAGGAATTCTTTAAGGAATGCTTCCGAGGGAATAGCATTAGGAAAAAGCACTGTGTTTCGAACCTGGAGTCATTTTCCAACCACAGCACTTGCAGCTAGGACTGAGCCCGGACCTTCACCCCTTTGTCTTGTCTGGACATCATTTAGTGGACCAAATGCAAAAGTGTCACAGCACAATGGTGAGTTTTTGCTTTCAGAAGCCTTCCTGTTGATTTATATCTAAGCAGAATAGATTTTAAACTAATTATCAAAAATAAAACAAGTGCCATCTGATAAAAAGAGCCATTAGATTTGTTTGTAGAGCCATTTATTTTTAAATTATTTTATTATAATTACCGACAACTGGAATGGATTTTGAAGTGAATTACGTATAACCCAGGCTTTCTTTAATTGGGGTAAAAGAAACTTCATAAGAAATATTATTTCAAAAGTAAGGAAAGTTAGTTTAAAAACGTTATTTCTTAGCATGAGATGAAACTGTTCAGATAAAACTGAACTTTCCAAGTGTAAAAATCTATTAGATTGCAATAGTTTTGCTTGCACCTATATAGAAAGCTAGGAAAGTACAATCCTCTACCCTCTACCTTGTGTCAGCCTTACAAATGGTTCAGCTGTTGTCCCAGGCAGAATTAGGTTGCATCATTTGGACTGTCTAGATATTGTCAGTGCTTTATTAAAATCCACATATTTGATTTCCCCTGTACCTCAATATTAAAAATCAGAAAAACGCTTTTTAGTTTTTTGAAGCAAGCCATCGAGGGTCAGATAATGAGAAGACAATTTAGTTATTCATCTTAAAATTATATAATTCCTGAGAGGATTATATTTTGAAAATGGCAGATTTCAAAGGCTTGTTTCTCTCCTCAAATGCCTGAACAGTTTTAAGTATTCTTACTCTTCCACAGTCAGAACTCAAAATTTGAATTCTTGAAGTATTTGACAAAAATATGTGAAGACCACATTCATCACATACAAGATAGTGACCCCAGTTTTTAGCAAAATTCATGGAAGGGGCTTAAACAAAATGTAACTTAACCAGGCACATTGTACTTTTCCATAATATGGTCATTTATTGGTAGAAGACAAATGTCACTTTACATACAGAGAAAAGGAAGCTTAAGTACTACTTAGGAAAGCTTTCAGATGACCTGTGCATTTACTCACAATCTGTACAGCTTTCCTTTCTTGTCTGCAACACCGGTCATTAAACTTTTAAAGCAGTCAAGTGAATATCTAAGGCACCAACTGTGCATAGCATCTTATTTGTAAACTAATAGAAGCACATTTTAAATTTCAGCTTACTGAATCATCAGGTAACCTACTTTCTCTAAAAGGAGTTTGCTTTTCTCCCTATCTGTCAAACCAGCGGTGATCAGAAATCTTTACTGAATTACTTATAGCAGCAGCAGCATTTTTCAAAGCAAGAAAAGGCAGACATATTTTGACTGCAGTTGAAAATACCTTGAGGAGCTTCAACTGTCCACAGAAGTTATATTTTAAATGTAATTAGTGTTTGGTAAATGAAGATTCAACTTATTTTTTGTGAGTCAATCTTACATCTTAGTTTGGAGATTCAGAAGACACAGCTCAGTTACCACTAGGAAGGTCTCAAAAAAATCACATCAAGTCAGTGATAGGCCAGCAAAGATAAACACACCTCACTCCAGGTGAGATGCAAAGGTGATGCAGAGAAGGTCCCCTTGGCCCATGTGGTATGAATCTAAATTGCTATGAAAAATGAAGAGGAACAGATTGTAAAAGCCAAGCCATAAACCTAATTCCGCCTCTGCCTAGCTGACCTGATGCTACCTCTGACTAGATGTGTAACCTTGGACTAAGAACATGACCTCTTCCCATGTAATATTATTCATCTAGAAAATAGTAATATGACTTGCTCCACCTACCGCACCAAGCTCCAATAAAGTTCAGATGAAATTATGCACGTGAATGTGACATTCAGATTTAAAATGCTATGCAAGAGAAGACTTGGTTATTACTGCTCAGTATTGGCCTTCTCACCTTTCCTTATCACCTTCCAGAAGCTCAGGATAAGATGGTCTGTTTCAAACGAATTCTGAAACTAGCTTGCTCTTTTACTCTGGATCCTTAAAAGTGACTCTCTGTTTTGATGCACTGTCTGTCTGGCCTTGCCCTAGGAATGTTCTATAAGGCGATAGCTCCACAGCAGGGCACCCATAGGTCTCTGTACAGGGAGCAACTCTTCTCTTCCTTTCTCTTTAGCTATGTGTGTGACTAACGCAAGGCTGTTGCACTGGCAGATCAAGAAACACCATGTACCATGGAAATGGTTCAGTGCACCACGGTGGAGGGAGTGAAGTGAATTTTGAAAGTGTACTAGGCTCCCCAGCACTCACAAGCGTATCACACAAGCACCCACTTGGAACATTTCTTCAGGTCTAGCCCAAGCCTTGAGAGGTAATCTGCTCCTTACCTCCCCTCTTCACTACCTCTAACCTACAAAGCACAAATGCATTCAGCTCGTTGTCACCCACTCCAAAATAGGTGCTGAGTCTCCATTTGTGTAAGCCACTTTCCCCCAAGGTAGGACAGACATTAAGCAAAATTAATGCCACTCTGTTCCACGTGTGTGCCTTTGACTGATAATTCATTTAGTTTGCCTTCAATTTTTTAAAAAACCTGACAATGTCTATAGGTGTTTTAGTTGTTGCTACTATATAATTATTAAATTTTACACAACACCCTTATAAGGGAACAAATCCCACTGATCAAAATTCATGTTATGATGCAGACATAATAATCCCTGATTTCAAGACATACTACAGAACTACAGAAACCATCACAGCACGGTACAAGCACAGAGGATGCACAGAAATCAATGGAACAGAATAGGTATCCTCAAAATAAGCCCAAACACTTGCAGGTTACTATCAAACAAAGCACTAAATGCATACCCTGGTAAAAGGGCAACCTCTTTAATAAATAGTGTCGAGAAAATCAGATAAACATATGCACAAGACCGAAACTTGAAACCATCTGTCAAGTACTTCAAAAATCAACTCAAGATGGATCAAAGACCTAAATATAAGACCCTAAGACCTGAAAATATGAAGCTACAGCAAGAACATATAGCGGAAGGACTTCAACATACAGTATTGCTGTAGGCAATGATTCTTTTGGTTATGATTCCAAACGCAAAGAAGCTAAAAGCAAAGAAGAGACAAATGGATTTTGTCAGTCTCAAAAGCTTCTGCATAACAAAGGAAACAATCAACAATAAAAAGACAAAATACAGAATGGGGAAAATACTTACCAACTCTCCATCAACCACAGATTAATATCCATAACACAAAGAACCACAACAAAAAATCTTAACAACAAAGTCATCTGGCTATAAAAGGGGCAGGTGATCTAAACAGGGACTGCTCAAAGGAAAAACAAGCAAATGTGAAATGATGAAGATCATTAGCATCAGGAAAATGTAAATGAAAACCACAATGAATGCTATCTCACCCCCACTAGGATGTCATTATTAATAAAAAATATTGCTATTGAGAATGTAGGGAAAGGAAGCTCTCATATGCTGTGGCTGGAAAGGTCAATCAGGACAGCCAATATAGAGAAGAGTCTGAAAATTTCTTTAGATCTACCATATTACATAGCTGCTCTACATCTTCTTCCCCCTCCTTCTCCTCCTCCTTTCTCCTGCTTTATTTTCTGAGTGCTGGGGATTAAATCCCTAACTTCAGAGGGAAAAGCTCTACCTTCCCAGAAATCTTGAGCTAATATTGAAGGTATATCACTCGGTATGTACTTCCTGGTCCAGTTTATATCTCAGGGCTGTGTGATAGTACCAAAGTGGATGCAAAATACAAAGGAACACATTCAAATCGCAGAACTTGAGAAATCTTTCAGAGGAAACTCTCCTACAGGTTTCCATCCTCACTGATTAAACTCCTTCATTCATTCAGATACCCCAATCTAAGAAGCCTGAAACATGCCTGTTTTCATAGGACTATGGAATTAATCAAGTATATGCCACATTGCATGCTTATGTGCACATGTGTATGTGTGTGTGTCATATGTGTGGTACTCTGATTGAAGACAGGGCCTTCTCACTACAATATATCTGCAGCCCTGTTTTTTGGTTTTTTATTTTGAGGCAGGGTCTCACTAAGTTGTCCAAGTTGGACTGCAATTTAGGTCCTCCTGCCTCAGCCTTCCAGATATTACACACTGAGATTACAGGAATGTGCCACCACACCCTTGGCCCTGCCACTATTTCTCTTAAAATTGTTGGAGATTCTGAGAGGTGTAAAGAGGAAGTAATGTGACATTTAAAATATTGTTTCACTTTCCCTTTTTACCAAAATCAAAACAAATTTTATACTATATAATGATGAACTGTTTTTTTGAAAGAAATCATACTGTCTTTATCTGTATGTCGTCAACACCTAGGACAATATCTGGCAGAGATTATGGAACAATTGATGAATTAATAAGTGGATAAATTAGAAATTGTGTTATGTTTCATAACTTTGCAAAAATACACTCTTTACTAAAAATTCCTCATCTACGCTTATTCTTGTAAACTGGAAGCTATGATACTACAGCATGCACACTTACTATTGTTCTAAGTCCTGAGCAAATTGTAATTTTTTCTCTAAATTCATGATGAAAATAGCATTTTTGTTCTATATCAATCTAGCCACAGCAGCTTTGCTATGTCAATATTTGCCTTCTATAGCTCTTTATAGCTTTGACCTTGACCTTGTCATTGCTTAAGTGATGTAGTTTGAATTTGTAGCTGCATTTTTTGTTTGTTTGTGATAATCTTACAGAGATCAAACACATCTCTATGGAATCTCCATTAAAAACTTCCAATTCAGTAGATATGAAAAGTGATGAGAGAATCTTCTCTGGTTTTTTGTTTTGTTTTGTTTTTTGTTTTTGGGGGGGTTGTTTGTTTGTTTTTGTTTAATCAGGGTCTCCTTAAGTAGTTCAGGCTGGCCTTGAACTCACACTGTAGCCCAGGCTGGCTTAGAACTCACAGCGATCCTAGTGCTTAACCCTCCTGTGTGCTGGGATTATAGGTGTGCACCACAACACCCAGTTGAGAATTTGCATTCTTAACAAATTTTTAAGCAAGCCTGCTGCTCCTACAGATTTAAGAGAACAGATTCATGCAAGTTTCCTCATGGATATGGCAGGGGTCTAAGAAGACCAATCCTGCTGTAATGCAAGCTTCATGTCCCGGCTCATGCCTACTCTCTCAGCATCTCATCGATCAATATTCATACAGTTAAGCCCAAAGTCAAGACATGGATCTCAACGACTAATGCAACCATATAGTTAAGCCCAGTGTCAAGATATGAAGAAGTATATCATAGCAAGCACTCAGAGACACTGAGTCCACTGACATACAAAACAAATGTTGAGCAGCACTTACACCCACCCCCTGACCCTGCCATCTGAGTTTCCATCTCTGTCATTTAAATAGATACCTTTTTATTCTCATCTTTTTGCCTTTCCAATTGTTTACTTTTATGACTCCCTGTACTGCCAAATACAACCATTACATTTTTAATTTGAGTTACTTTGTTAATCATATATAGAGTCTGTTTATTTTTCAAATTGGCTATGCCACATTTATAAATCCTACCATCTACAGGTGCTTCCATGTTTGACACTTTACAAATATAAAGATAGCAAGCATGATTATTTTATGCACTAGTTATCTTTGATGACTGAGTTACTCAATTTGAAAAATGACTGGGAGCATTCGCAGGGGCCTGGGATTCACAAGCTCTCTTTCAGAGAAAGTGCTTCTTGCAGGTGCAAGTAGTCAGGGATGCTCTCAGATAAAATCCACTCTTTGAGATTTTTTGGTCTCCTCAGGCTCCATGTTCCTATAAAGCAAATCTGCACAAAGGCAGGTCTTGGTCATAAGTTTTATTTTCCCCTGTTATATTTTCTTCTGCCGCCATGCTCAGAACCATAGCTACCTCTCTGAAGTCCCTGGGTATTCAAAATACTCAGAAAATAGAGTGGGATTAAATTGCATCTCTCATGCCATTTCCCAAAGGACATGGACCTTGGAAGTCCCAGTATGTAGAACTCTAGGTCATGGCCAGGTCCGAGGTTTTCACTTGTATCTATTTGGCTCATAATGCTATGAATCAAAAGCCCAAAAGAACTTCATCAGTAAGTGGGCCCAGGGGGAAAAAATGATTTATTGCTTATACAACTGCTAGTGTGAGTTTATTTAAATATTGAGCAATGGAGTTCATGCTTATTTATTTGATTCCTCAATGTTTTACAAGATGTTTTTTTTTAAAAAAAAAAAAAACATACTCTTCTAATAATTTTTATTGGTTAGCAAGACAGGTGATCCAAGTAACCTCAAAACCTGGAAGTAGTTTGACAGGAAAGTGGATAATTATTGACAGATATTAGAATGTCTTCAAAATTACAAATATATTTTTTATTCTACTTTAGATGATAGAATGATAGTGACCTCACTGTGAAGAAATCGATATAGCAGATTACTTTGAAATCAGTGTTTTTTAATCATATATATATACCATAAGGTATTTTTTGTTCTGTGTTATAACTAATGTTTTACTCTTTGATTATGAATTATTTTCTGATATTCAGTAGAAACTGCTACAAATTTGTTATCTAACTAAATCATAAATTCTAGGTACTGTACAGCCAAATGAAATTTGAAAATCTTAGATTAGATATTAATTTAATTCTACCCTGTTAAAAGTAAGAAAAAGAAATTCTATTCTCTTTTCCTGGGTATCTTGGAAAAGGTGTCTCTCTCTCAAATGAATCAAAATATTTTTAGATGTGAGGCTTTTGTTAGGATTATAACCTAGGTGTGTTTTTCTCCGGAGCCTGAGAACCATCTCTTTGTCTGACTGACAAAGAAGCCAACCCTCTTCTCTTCCAGTTTGCATGGAAAGGCAAATGCTTGAATGGCTGCCTTTCTCCAAGTTGTGAAATCTTCTATAAGAAAGACACAAAGAGTTGATCCTCCTTTAGACAAAGCCAATTAAATCACGTGTATGGTCACCCCAATTGCCAAATAGATGCACAATGAACAATAAGTCTGTCAGGATCTTTTGTCTGAGGAATAGTTTCAGTGTATTCTGAAGAAATGTGCAGTACAGAGAGGTTATAGACACAAGTCTATCAGCTTGACTACATAAAAGAATCAGATTTCTCTTTTTTTTTCTTCTTTCAATATTTCTTTAGCTGCTTAATGCTCACATTATGTTTTGTATTTTTTATTTTAAAATAAAAAAACAGATATTATGATCCCTTTAGAAGTAATGTTGGAAACGCATAGTATTTTGGTTCAGTGTTTATTCAATAATAAGACGTGTATTATTCCCCTTACACCAAGGTGGAGTTTTCTGGAATGAAGATATTTTCCTTTCTTCTTTTTTTTCAATCCCTGGGATAGAACTAAAGACTTCACACTTTCCAGGCAGGTGCTTATGCCACAGAGCTAAATTCCTGGTCATAATGAAGATATTTTTCTTTGTTATATTTCTCTAATAACATAAAACTACCTCTTAATTGAGGTACTATTAACTTCCATGTAAAGCAAACAGTGAGGAATCCTCAGAAAAGTCCTGGCATTTGAAATAAAATGTCAGCAACAACCAGTGAAATTATTAACTAGAGATGGAGGAAATGCTTGTGATACAATTTAAAATACTATTATTTAATATTAAAGATGGGTATGTTTGTTTTATTTAGAACTATAGGTATAACATCACTAATAAAGGTCTATACATTAGACTTTTGAATATGGTCATTTATAATTATGTTTTTGCTTTTTTAAACACATAAAATCACTAATTTGTTGTATTAAAAATTACAAAATGTTGATATGATTATGCACATGCTACTCACTAATGAATTGAGATAAAACATTAGAAACAGTATTGGTTAATGTCATAATTAAAATCTAGGACAAGATATGAGATGACTTCTGATACCCATCCCAGCTGCTGAATCCCATTCCCAAAATCCTAAACCAAATTCCTATGTTAGCATTTACCTATTCACACTTGTAAACAAATAAGTACAAGTATTCTAACAAACTATGTGGATAATCTTCAAGTATTCCCATGTGCTTATTTCCTTATTATTAGAGGTTTTCCTGCTGTTTGAGCTACCCCAGGTTTTTAATTCCCCTCCATAATTCAGTCCTTGTTGCTGGATGGTTTTTGTTTGTGGGGTTTTTTTGCTGTTGTTTTGCAGTGCTGGGGACTGAACTCAGGGCACTCACACTGAGCTACATCAGCAGGCCTTTCTTATTTTATTTTTGTTTTGAGACAGGGTCTCCCGGAGTCAATAAGTTGCCCAGGCTGGGGTCAAACTTGCCTCTCTTCTATCTCACTCAGTCAAGCTATGATTCCCAGGGGCCCAAAGAGGCTGGATTTCTGAAGCCAGTTACTGTACAGTTTGAGGATGGGGTTCTGTGGTCTGCACCAGGAGTGCGGCGTCTATACGCCACCATTTTGTCTTCCCCAGTTAGCTCAGAAGCATCTCAAGACAATGATGTTTTGTTCTATCTCTGACTGTGTCATTCTATCAGGTTCAGTTTGAATTTTTACTTTTTATTCTTAACAAGTACTCATTACGTGGCAGATGTGAAAATCAAAAGTCTTTCTGTAGTATTTCATTAAGATTTGTCTTTTTTGAAATTTTTGTTGTATACTAGACAGTTTTGACATTCATTCAACTACAGAAGTTGAAGGACACAAATTTGTGTCTTACCATTTTTCAAGCAGTTTTCTTTTAAAATCCTATGTGTGTCAAAAGTTTTTTTTTTTTTCTGCACCATTTCCTTTATTGTCTCCAAATAGCTTTTAACTCCATTTCAGTTTAAGATACCATGTTAGAAATTCTTGTTTGTTAAAAAAAAATCCAAGAGTATGACCCAGACTTTGAATAAAAATGAATTTTTCCTGAGTATAATATGCTCTTCCAGAAACATAAAAAAGACTACAATTATATTTTATGTTAAATACACATAAATTTTATCTAAACCATCAAAAATGTAAACTGACAAGTATAATTTAATAGAAAACAAATGGCTTCTGTATTTCATTCTGACTAAGCACAGTGGACTGGCTGGCAATACTCAGCTCTTATGTTGATGTCCTTCTAGCTGAAAACAGAAACTAAACCCATTAGTACTTGATAGCAACCAATAAACCTAGTGACAATATCATCAGACTTCACAATCTCCTCTAGTCTTTTAATGTCTGTTAGTTATTTAGGTGAGTCCAGTTTGTGTTAGTTTCTAAACTGTACTTGCAGTTTTTCAGGACTTCGATTGGAAAGTAGCTTGGAGTTTTCCTGGCGCTGTCAACTCTGTTCATTGCTCTGCCATCAAATATGCTTAACACAGACTGCATACCAAGTGCTTCAACTTATGGTCTCTTCGGAAAATTTAAAGTCTTGTTTTAATTCATAACATCTTTCTAGACATGAACTTCTAAAAGGAAGCATTAGTCTCAAGATACACAGAATAACCCTTTAATAAATATCCCACAAATTAATGATAAATTACAAAAATAAAACCTTGCACTTCTGTTTTGATCAAATGAAGAAACTTAGGACACTGAGCAACAAAAATATCTTACAAGCTCACAGCTATTTAAGGATGAAGTTGGAAATAAACCTGTTTCACATTTCCTGCTTCAAGCATTACATAAACTAAAACTGGAAAGATGGAGAGCAGATTACCAAGGGCCCTCTTCAAGAAGGATATGCATATTTTGAAGTGCTTCATATTTTTAATAGCCTTGAAAGCCTACATTAGAAAAGCAGAGCAATCCCAAATTAGTAGCCTAATGATGGACTTCAAGGTCCAAGAAACACAAGAATAATCCAAATCCCAAATTTGTACTAGGAAAGAAATGATAGGGATCACAGGGAAATTTAATGAAACAGAGAAAAATGGGAAAAAAAAATGAATGTAAGACTTGACTTTCATTGGGATAAACAAAATAGATAAACCCTTGGCCAAACTTAATAAAAGAAGTAAAGACCTGTATCAGTGTAATTAGAAATGAAAAAGGCAAAGTCAAAATGAACACACCCAAAATATTATGTGTAACTACTTTGTAAATCTGTCTTCCAATAAATTAGAAAATCTGGAAAACAAATATGAGTTATCAACACTGAACCATGAAAGTATAAAAGCTCTGAAATGTCCAATAGCAGGCAAGGAAACTGAGGCTGTAATAAAACACCTACCAAATGAGAAATGTCTAGGATCTCATGGATTCATTGGAGGATTATACAAAAGTTCCAAGGAAAAGCTAACAGCTGTACTGACCAAAGCCTTCATGAAATTGCATGGGAAGGACCACTGCCAAATGCATTCCTGAAAGCTAGCATCATACTGAAAGCAAAATCAAATAAAGACATAACAAAAAAAGAAAATTACAGACCAATTTCCTTAATGAATAGAGTTGCAAAAATCCTCAATAAGATGCATGCAAACAAGAGACAGTAAAGATTAACAAGATCAGACTTCATGACCAGCTTGACTTCATGCCAGGGATGTAAGAATGGTTCAGCACATATAAATAAATGTAATAACCCTCATAAACAGAAGTGAAGATTGAAAAACATGTGATCATGTTAATGGATGCAGAAGAATCCTGTGACAAAATTCAGCTTCCATTCATGTTAAAAACCTTGACAAATAGAAGAACCATACTTGAAATGATAAAAGCCATTTTTAACAAACGTTCTGTTCTACCAGCAGTGTGATAAGTGGGGGGGAAAGTTGAAGGCATTCAGAAACAAAACAAAGCGATCTGATTTCACCATTCATGATAGATATAGTATTCAAATCTCTAGCCAGAGCAATTATGCAAGAAAAGAAAATAGAAGAAATGCTAATAGATAAGGAAAGAGTTAAAATAACCGTATTTGCCAATGACATGAAACTCCACCAGAAGAATGTTAGAACTGATAAATAAATTCAGCCAAATGGCAAGATACAAAATAAACACAAAAATCAATAACATTCCTATACATCAACAAAGGTTTCACTGAGAATGAAATAAGAAAAACAACCTATTCATAGTAAACTTATTAAATGTTTCAGAATTAACCTAACCAAACAAGGGAATGACATGCAAAATGAAAGTTATGTTGCCCTGAGGAAAGAGATTGAGTGGATATTACAAACTGGAAAGACATTTCTGGTTCTTGGATAGGCAGAAATAGCATCATCAAAATGGTCATATTACAAAAAATGATATGCAGATTTAATGTGATCCTCATCAGAAATATCATGATACTTTTCCCAGAACTATAAAAATAATTTTAAAGTTTACTTGGAATAAAAAATATTCAGAATAGCCAAGGCAATCTTGGGCAACATGAGCAAGGCAGGAGGCAGTGCCATCACAGAATTTACATTATACAGCAAAGTCACGGAAGTGAAAACAGAAAAACCAGACACTTTGACCAATGGAATAGAATAGAAGATGCGGAGACAATCCCAGAGAGTCTCAGCCAGACATTGCTTCCTGGGGAGCTAGACGCTAACATTAGGAGGGGTTATGGGGGCGGGAGGAGGGGGCAGGAAGGAGGGGGCTGGTCAGGATGTTTCAACAAAGGGGTGGGGATAGTAAAATACGCTGGAGAAAAAAAGAGCCAAAACTTTCCCAAATGATGCTATAAAAACTGATTACTTACATGCAGAAGAATGAATCATGATCCACATCCCTCACCCTGTGCTAAGATCAAATCAAAACAGATTGCAGACTTAGGTATTACAACAAAAACACTGAACCTACTGAAAGAAAAATTACTAAAAACCTTGAAGTAAGCATAGCCAAAGACATTCTGAAAAGAATCTCAACTACACCAAATATAATAATAAGAATCAATACATGGGATTATATTTTTAGAAATCTGTACCAAAGGAAACCACCAACACAGTGAACAGGCAGCCGGCACAATGGGAAAAAAAGAGAAAGTTCCACCTACTCCTTAGGGAGAGGAGTAGTAGGTGAAGTATATAAAGAACTTGAAAAAAACAAACCACCTAAAGTAAAATGACTCATTCAAAACAATTAGTAACTGAAACAAACACTTTACACAAGAAATACAGATCAACAACACATACATGAGAAAACTGTTCATTATCAGGATGTGATACGTGTATGTATCAAAACACCAAGCTGAAAGAAATCTCTGCATTTAGCATATGTGAACTAATAGAAATGCCACTGTCCATATTCTAATCTTCTTTCAAATGTTTCATGCTACAGCATATAATCTTATACCTAAGTATTTTTAAAAATTAGAATAGTCATCCTTGTATAAATGTTGAGATATGAGAATATTGACCTCAACTGGACAAAAAAAAAATCCACCTGGGAAACACCATTCGTTTCATCAGGTCAGATCTACCTTTTGTCTCAGAGGAGCCCTGCTATGGTAAAGGAAGTGGGACATGATAGGGTACATAGTTAGAGAATGCACTAAAATGAAATCCACTGGAATGATTAAGAAGCTCTAGTCAATGGAGGAATCATATTAGTTCACTCATCAAACCTTTCACATAACATATAAGAAAAAAAAAAGAATTGATGATGATTTTTCCCCTCTGGTAATTGGTCTGCTTAATTGTTCGATATATTTAAACTTCAAACTTCAGATAAACATTTTCATTTTTGCTGGAAACAGCTGAAATTGTCAGAACCCAAACTATGCCCTTTTTTATCTGGGGTCTATGGAACACATTTCTGTTAATCTCATTAAAGCACCATTCAAGATAAAATGTGTTTGTGAGTAAATATAAGAAAAGCTGTTTAACGTGTTTAGGCCTTAGGAAAATGCAAATCAAAACTACCTCACGATTCTATCACAATCCAGTCAAAATATCTATTATCGAGAATATAAAAAGCAATAAATGCAGGAAAAAAAGTGTGTGGGGAGGTGCCCACCGGGACCTTGCCCCACTGCGCTGCTTGCCCTGCTGACCACCCCCCAAGCCCGCAGACCCCGGACCAAACAAGAAGTGTGCAGAGGTGGGGGAGGGTACTTACCCATTGCTGGGAATGTTAACTATTGCATTAGTGTGAAGTTTCCTCAAAAATCCAAAAATACAATTACCAGATGATCGATCCCTAGCACTGGTTGGAATCCCCCGAAAGGAGTCAAAGTCACTGCCCTGTAGGAAAACCTGCCTCTCCGTATTTAGCACAGCACATTTCAAAATAGCAAAGATGCAGAAGCAGCCTACGTGCTCATCAACAGATAAACGGACAAAGAAAATAGTACATAGACGCGCAGTAAAGTATCATTCAGTCACAAGTAGAATGAAATTGTGTCATTTGCTGAAAAGTGGGTGAAACTGAAGCTCATCCTGCTAAGCAAAATAAGCTAGACTCAGGAGGACAAGTGAGTCATCTTTTCCCTGATACGTGGAATCTAATAAAACAAAAAGAATGGCAAGAGAGTGCAGGGGGATTGTTGTTAGGAAAGAGGAAAAGAAAAAGGAGAGGAGGGTAAAAGACAAGTAACTTGAGGATGTTTAAAATAGTTTACATGCATGTATTTAATACCATATTAATATTTAAAATAGTACAGGGTTAACAGGTACAGAAATATGTTAAAATAAATGAACAAATTTATGAAAAAGTAACATCATTATATATTATATATTAAATATTATATATATATAATATTAGGAACTTTTATAGCAAACTGATCAGAGAAAGTTGAAAAGAAAACAAGCTCTATGAAGTCCTCCACGTAAAATATGAAACAAAACCTGATAACTTCAAAATTGGAAATTAATCTAAGTTGTAGAGAAAATGAATTTAAATTTTGATAAAGATATGTTGTGATAAAAAGTTTATTAAACTTGTAAAATCCTTCACAGGCTATACATTTTTTCAACATCGTATTTTTCAGGTAAGCAAGTTGACTTTTTTTTTTTACTTACCTTTGTAGATACCTTCCTTCCAAGTTTTCTTATAGTCTGTAACACAGAGAACACAGTTGATATTTCTTAGGATCCTTAATGTCCAGCAGAGTTCATGATCCAGCACACATCCTGTAAAACATGAAATGTACCCTAATAGATTCAAGACAAACAGTGCAAGGGTACTCTGCTTAGCTTCTCAATTTGGTCTACAAATGATTGTTTATGTAAATTTTACTGTCCTTAAAGTAACCCCCTAGATAACCCACTTGAATGAAAAATTCCATATCACAAATTCTTTGAGAGCAGGAAATATAACTATTGAGAACATCATTAAAATAATGCTCTGGATAACTTATCTGAAACAAAAGTCACATGGCACAAACTCTTTGAGAGCAGGAAATATAACTATTGAGTACATACTTGATTAACGGATTCAACATCAATACGATTGAATATCTGACCACTGATACAACAGAAGGATATACCAGTCTTCAGGGATGCTGAAATACATTCTTGGATGTCATGTGCATGTGTGTATATGCTCCAGCATCTATTATGCTATATGTTAGTGTGTATGCATTTATAAGTTGCATGGCTACAGTCCCTCCAGAACCTAGTGAACATACGAATAAATATGAAGCAAAGGAAGGAGATGAAAAGAGGAAAGAAGGAAAAAAAAAAGAGTGGGAGGGAAGGAAGGATGCACTGAGAATTTCTGTAAAATTCTATGTTCAGCTAATATGTTTCCTGATAGATTCCCAAGCAAAACATGGCAAGCCACTTTTGAAAGTTTTCTTCCATAGTTAAATGTTACCTATAGATTGATGGCTACAGTTGAAACTCTTATCACAAAAGCTTTCATTTTCTTACTTCGTTACGTACATTCCATACATACCTAAGAATTTGGTGTGGAGATACATTGTTCTCAGGGTGATTAAATATTAGCAAACATTTTTGCTCTCCAAAAGTGAGGCCTTAGGAGTTCAAATTGGGAAAACCAGCTATAGCCTCTTTGAAGTCCCCATTGGCGGTTGATTATCTACTAATTCTTCCTCTCTGATGATGACACTTATGGCAGGCTTCGGTTTACTTCCAGCAGGATGATTTTTGCCAACTGCTTAGAAGACAGTTGGATCCTTTATAGGAGTCACTGTGAGGCATAAATGGACTTCTATAATTCCATTTTCACCCACTCACTTTTATGGTCATAACTGCATTTAAAAGTCAACGTGGCTGCCACCGATCCATCTTGCCATTCCGGCTGATCCTCCATATAGTCAATCTTGCAGCTTTCAACCATCAGTATAGGTAGTGCAAGTTATGTCGAGCAGTAGGAATAGGGAATTCAGCATTTCATTGGCTGTCTAAATCAATCATTTTTGAGCATGAGTAAGTCATGCTTAAATAGATGACTTCAGCTTACATTAGGAAGCACTTGCATGAGCAAAAGGTTGAAAAATACAGTAAATTCAGATTGGAGAAGCCACACTGCATTCTTCTTGTCAGTCTCATTTTTTTCCTGATCTACCCAAATGATAGGTATATAATCATCTTAATAAAAATCCTGCTTAAGTCTACTGAAACTGATTTAATGGAATAGCTTGTGATATGCTAGCAGAGAACTCATTAAGGAAATTCAAAATTCTGAAGTCAGAATAGCACTGCTGCCTTCCAGAACATGAGATGATAGATGGGAATGTCTTGCTATGAATGTTTACCAGCAGACAGGTATATTTCATACTTGATCCCTTAAAGAAGAGTTGAAGGATTTTTCTGCATTAACTTCTCTTTCCAATTCCATCATCAATCTGTAATGCAGCTCAGAAAGTCTTTTAGCTGGACACCTGTCTCTGTATTTCACTGATATCCTTTGAAGGTCACATCTTTATATTTCTCCTATAGCAGAGCTAGGTTTTGCCATCAATCCACATTTGTTCACTTTAGGATGTTGCATAACCTCTGCTGAATTTAGTTGCACGTAAGTACAAGACCAAAATCCCCACCTTCCCCCAAAAGTTCACCTTAACAGCCAAGAAAGCTTTGAGAAAGCAAGACAAGCATTGAGAATCAGGAGAAACAATTCACCCAAAGCTATAATATGTGCCCCAAGCTAACATATGTAACAGTCATAGGCAATTTCCAATGTCTCATTTAATCTCCTCTTCCTCATATTTTAGCAGAGTATCAACAGACCTCATTGTATAACTTCTCATTCCATATCAAATTAAAAGTATCGTGCCAAGACAACCTGTGCCACAGAGTTAGTCATCACTAGGGAAGAAAAAGCCGGAGACATTTAAATTAGAAAAATTGTAATTACTTAGCAGTAGGAAGAAAACTAAATGAAGTACAAATTACATTATGTTCATATAATAGAGCACTGCATAGCAAGCAAACTGAATGATTTAGAGCAGGAAACAGCAAACTTCACCAGCAGTAAAAGACCACAGAGTAAATATTTTTAGTCCCTTAGATCAAATAGCTGCTCTCACAGTTATTGAAGTTGGCTGCTGTGGCACACATGCAGCCAGAGACCCAGTGTAATCCAGGTTATGTTCCATGGCTAATGTTCAATAAAACTCTATTCGCAAAACCAAGCAGCCTGAAGACTGTCATTGACTAAGCTCTGATGTGCAGTTAGGTGAAGAAACATAGATAAGTCTCAAAATATAATTTATAGTCAAAAAGCAAGTTTCTGAATGATATATGAATGATGTCACATCTATTAAATTATAAAAATGCAACTTTTCAGGATATAGTGTTTGTGGATACATAGATATTCTAAAGGCACAATGACATGAAAAATTGTAATAAACACATTATTCAGAATCGTGGCTAAGTGTGGAGGGTTAGGGTTAGGGTTTGGGTTAGGCTTAGGATTATTGTATCAGTAATGACTTCATTAAACTCTGTTTTGGCTACAGAGATGTTCACAAGGTTACTATCCTTACATTTTATATACCTAGAATGTTCCATAATCACAAAAATATGTATGCAATACAATTCACATTATGTGCTGAGTACTTCTTAGTGTATTGACATTTTGCATGCATCCAGAAAATCAGATTCATAACAACTTGAAGTGGCAATGGAAAAATTATGTTTAGCAGAGACTTTTGTTGAAAAACTAAAAAACATATGAAATAATATTTCAGAGAAAAAGAATTAATACTTTAAGCAAAATGCATTGATGTGTACAGTTTTTGCTTTTATAATCAATATGTGGAATGTCTCATAGGATTGACATTCAGTTTTCATCATATCACTGGTTTTTAATCTCATCAACACATTTTCAGGGAGTATTGAGTACTCTACATAAAAAATGAATAAGCAATCATATTACGTAGGTTTCCTTAGTTTTTGTAAGAGTAAATGGTTTCCTTTGCAGATTTTTTATGTTTAAATCTAAAATGCATGTGATTTTTTATCAGGGGATTTGACAGTTTATACTTGTGTTAGTTATCCCCAAATGGTATCCTCAAATACTATTATCAACCAGTACAATCTGTAACCATGCAATAATAAGGATGATACATATGGACAAATTTCTTTCTACAAAACACAGAATTTTCAGGACTATTTTCTGCAATCATAAAATTTCCTTCCAGTTAGTAAGAATCCTAGTAGACCTGTCTAGGTTATATACTTACAGGAAAACATAAAATGATTTTAATAAACCTTTTACTAGACCTTAGGGTTATCAATAATTAGTAGTATTATAATTTCAAAAGCACAATTATATGTAACAACATGTTTCCCTTTCTTCTTCCATTGATAAGATCTTGAAGAAAATAGCACCCAATGCTATTTACAACGAGCAGACACAGACTTAGACTTTGCAATACCTTTCTCCATTCAAAGAAACCAGCTCCTGCTCTTTAAAAGTCTCACAGATTGGAAGAGACCTCACAGTTTGAACATTTGTAGGTGCAAAGAAATCTCAGAAGTAGCTAGTGTGTCTGCTGGACATTTGTGCTGCTGTGTGCTAACAGTACATTGTGATAGTGTATAGTAGTACAGTACAGTCAGGGACTTATTGTATTTGTGTTTGGGGGCTTTTTTTATGCTTTGCCTTGTCTATTTGTGTCAAAGGTGTTAAGATTCATTCTGTCAGACTTATGAGAGAAACCGATTTAAACAGTTCTCCCTGAATCAAACTCAGGGACTTACATATAAACAAAAAAGAGTAGTAGACACAGGTCAGCAAGATGTAGGAACCAATTGAAAGGATGTAGGAACCACTTGAACCAATGGCTACCCATTGCCAGAGCTGAAACAATTTAAGTCACGAAACAAAAGGCAGTACTGGATTATCATCTAAAACATAAAACAACTATTCAGGAGTCCATATATAAAAATTGATTATATTAATTGAGCAGAAATAATATATCTTTCATGTAAAGAAATTCTAAATAATTTATGTACATCCCCTCTTCTCCAGCATAACTTTTCAGAGTTGTTCATAGTTATTTCTTTGCAAAAGTATGGTATGGAAAAGAAGATTAAATAAAATATCTTTAATGTAGAGAAAGCTGACAAATACTTTCCTGCTAGGTGATTCATCTTTGATTTCATGTGATCTAAAATGATACTTTAGCTCTAAGTTGAGTGATATTGTGCAAAATAATTGACTAGTACTCCTCAAATCTGGGAAAATCTTCAACACCTGGGGAAGTCTGAAAAACCTGCAGAATGAAATTCAGAGACAAGGGCTAGGTCTAATAAGATGTCTTGGATAAGATTCTAGGACAAAGGTCATCGGGAAAAATTAAGGAAATCTGGTTGTAATATGGGTGCAAAAGTGATTAGTGAATGATTTTTTTTAATTTTAACAAATGTACCACAGTAACATAAGATGTTAGTAGCAGAGGGAGCAAGGAGTGGTGTGCATGAGAACACAATGCATTAGGTTTGTATTTGTTTCCTCATTTTTTTGGTGCCATTTTTTCCTTTTTAAACTTTATGAAAACTCAACCTTTGAGAAGATGTGGAAACAGAAGGTATGAATAAAGGAGGGTATTGCTGCACCTAACCTATCAGAGCCATCCTGAAGAGTGCCAGACTTTCATACACTCAATAAGTATTTGTTGAATGAAAGAAGGAGACAAATTTCTTTAACATAAAAAGTTTGTATTGATTATCTACTATATGCATAATAAATCTATGTGTAGAGATACAGAAATTTCCTTTATGATATTTATAGTCTCACAACTGATGTGCAAATATAAATTTAAACTAACACAAAAGCAGTGCATAGTTAAATATGGAACTTAGCAATAATTGTCATTAGTGTGTGTGCATGAGTGTAAATTTGGATCTATTTCATTTTAGTAGTCCACTTGTAATTGTCCTCATTATTTTGGATATTCTAATCCCAGTGAATAATTTGTGACATAAGAGTTCCAGCTTTTATCTCCTACAAGATCATCATGCAGATCTGTGAATCTTTGACTTTCCAGATAAATTTTAGAATTAGTGTATCATTCCCAGATTTTGATGGGTATTGTACTGAATGTATAGATTATCTTGAAGTTCATTGACATCTTTACAGTATTACGATCCATATTTATCTAATTAGATAAATAAAATGATAATTCTTTATAAAGTTTCAGATTTTTCAGTGCAAAGATTAGTCAAATCTTTTTTCTTACGCATTTATATTTGTTGCTGCCGTTAACTCAATATTTTTCAAATTTTACTGTGTACTGCTTATTCCTGGCACATATTTTAAAAATTGATTCTTATATATTGAGTGCATCCAAGATGTTTGTTAAATTCACACTTTTAGTTCTAGTTGTTTAGAGATTCTTTGGATATTTTAAGTACACAGATGCAACATCTGTACATGATGATACACTTTTCCAATCAAATACTTTTCTTTATATATGTGTTTGTGTGTGTTTATGTAAGAATATCATATAGTTGATATAAATACATTAAGTACATATTTATTATATTTATGTAGATACCATTTTTTCCTTTTTTATCTCGATAGCAACAATCGCCTCATTGTAATATGTTATTCATTATCATCCTTTTCACCTCCTGATCAGACGACAGTTCTTCACATTCACTGTTGAAATGGCTCTTTGTTGATCCCTTCTGTAGCCCCTGCTCCCAGGTGCCTGCTCAGTCCTCGTGTGGACAAGCGTGATTTCTCAACCATTCTTAATGCATCATTCCTCTCCTCCTCATTAATTACTGACTCCTTCACTAAATTATTCTTCTTTAATGCCACATCAGTGCTACTTCAGTAGTCCAGTATTTCACTGATTCTTTATTCAAGAAAATGTCCAATTTCCACAACCTACTATATATGTAAATGTCTAAAATTATAAACCCATCCTAAATTTGCAGCTTTTTGTCTCCATTTTCATTCAATCTCTTTGTTTATTTCATATAAACTGTTGTATTTCTCTCCTATAAAACTCAGATATATATATATATATATATATATATATATATATATATTTATATATTTATATATATATATATATATTCCCCCTTAATACAATGGGCAATGAAAATATATTGGAAATGCTTAAATTTAGAAATGTGTTACAGTGCTGGGTGTGGTGATGCATGCCAATAATTTCAGCACTCAGGAGGCTGAGGTAGAAGCACCACTGCAAATTTGAGGCCAGCCTGGGCTACCTAGTGAGTTCAAGGCCAGCCTGAACTGCATAGTGAATCCCTGTCTAAAAAAGACAAAAACCAAACAAATAAATCATAAATGTATTACAATAAAAGAGACATTATCATTAGTCCCTATAAAAATACTTTCCTTTGCCCCAATTATTACACAGTTCTCAAACTTTCTGAAGCAGTTTTGGAAGTCTTCTTTCATGTCCTTATGAAGTATAATCACTATTTCCTCAAAAAAACACTGATGGATATCCACTAACAAAAAGTCAGGCTGGTACAAACATCACAGTGTATCCTCATCTACACACTGGGTGACTGCTGGTTCTTCCCTGAAGCCAAAATAACCATGAAAGGTGAACATTTTGAATCAACTCGTATCGAGGCAGAGCTGCTTCAGAAAAGGGCCAAAAATGGTGCAAGTGTGCTCAAAGTGAGAGAGAGGATTTTGAGGGAGATTAATGGCAATGTGTTATTTACTCTAATACATTTTTAAAAATTTAAATGTTCACCATATTTGTTTCACACCTTATATCTAAATTTGTCTTCCCTTCATAAATACTCTCTATGTTTTTGATGTTTATGGACTTTTTATCTACCCTTTTCCTATGAAATTTAATTAGGTAAAGCCTTGAAATTTTAGTCAATATTTTTCATATATATATATATATATATATATGTATTTAAGTATTATCACAAGAAAAATATTGATTAAAATTGCAAGGCTGTAGCTAATTAAATTTACAAGGCTGTAGATATGTCTTGGTTTCCCAGAATCAACCATAATTCCTATGATTCATGATTCAACAATGGCTACTATGTTCCAGCCATTATAAAGACCAGTTTTCTCTATATCTTGATCATAAATAACTCAAATAAATAAATGTCCAAATTAGATAATATATAAATAAACTCTAAGGGGAATTAACAACACAATGTAATAGAGAAAGTAGGAGAAATCAATGCTGATTGTTAGAAAAAGAATCTCTTAGAAAAAATGTTTTGCCAATAAGAAATTGTAAGTCCTAATTTTGTATGAGCTTAGGTGAGGACATTTCACACAGAAAGGACAGAGACTGCAAAGGTCTGATCTGGAAGGGTTTTGTGTGATGCAGGATCAGAAAGAATAGAGTATTTGGATGTTATTGGCGGTAGAATATCTGAGATGAAATAGAGAAGAACATGGACCATTAAAGGGCTTGAAATATACTGAAAATGGTTGGAATTTTTCTAAGATAAGTGGAAGGTCAATGCATGCATATAAAACAGGGCAGTGGCATGCTATCTTCTGCTATGTGAGATTACTAAGGGTTGTATCTGAAGAACGAATTGGAGATCAGCAAGAGTAAAAGCAGAAGCAAGATTTGGGGTTCATCTCAGTTTTGCATATGAGATATAATGCTAGCTATATTTGAGTAGAGGCAATAAACATGAGAGAAGGAGATCTGAGAGGTGTCGTGTTGGGAGGAGGCCTTATATTTGCTAATAAACTTGATACATGTTTGATACAGAGCTATTTTATTGAAATTACAAGAGACTTGGAAAGGGACAAGGTTTTTTGTTGTTTTTTTTCTGTTTGTCTTTTTTTATTTCTTTATTTTTTTATTTAAAAAGAAACAAGAGCATGTAAGGGGCAGAGATAATAGAATTTCAAAAAAAAGATAAGCAATAAGAAATCACTAGTTGATAAATTACATATTGTCCTCTTAGAAATAGTTGTTCAAGTTACAAAATTAAAGCATACAAAGTAGGTATTCAAACAGTGAGAGTGTAAACAGCTACACATGCATGAGTCTCTACATATATTTCTTTCCTTTCTGTATTAGAGGGAAAAACACAATTTAGCAAGACAAAACAAAACAAATTCCTATAAAAACATGAAACCAAAAAGTCATATAAAACCACAGTACAAGGTGATCTGCAATGATTACTGTGTTATTTCTTATTATCTTCAATAGAATTGTCTATATCATCAGGCATAATTGAATATAGCAGTATAATTGAATATAGCAGTACATAATAATATTAGTAAAAATAAAACATTGTAGACAGTATAAAACTTCAAAGACAGGTAATAATCAAACCAGAGTGGATATTCTAGTGGATCTTGTCATCTTAAGTGCAGTTGCCTATACTCTCAGACTTGATACTATCAATCATAACAGCTTTGAATAAAATCTATCAATTCAAAACAACGATCTAACAAAGCAGATTCAATTACAATCAGTCATGGTAAAACAGTGTAGGTTTTCCAGAGCTTTAGGTTAAGTTAATAGGAAATTAAGGATGATTACTGTACTATATCCTGCTATTTTCAGGATTACTGTCTGTGCCCTCAAATCTAGTACAGGTAGAATGACTGGAACAGAATATAATACATCTAAGCCGAGTAGTGTGAGTAATGTGGGTTTTAAATCCTTGTGCACTATTAACAATAAAGTGTATCAAGACCATCTATGTTAGAGATTCTAGTTATCTTTCTCTGCCTCATTTCTGCTATGCTATTTTTCTGCCTTTGTTTGTCTAGTTTTCTTCTTCATTCTACTGCCTGCCCCTCTCACTGAGGCCTTTCTACCACTGTTCCTAAAATCCTGGTATTTTTTTCTCTCTCTCTCTGGAATGTCCTTCAGTATTCTCTGTAGGGTTGGATTGGTGGTCACAAACTCTCCAGTTCCTCTTTGTCATGGAAGCATCTTGTTTCTCCGTTAATTTCTAGTGACAATTTTGCAGGTCACATCAATCTGGGCTGGAGGTTGTTTTCTTTCAGCACTTGGAATACTTCATTCCAAGCTCTTCTTGATCTAATGGTCTGTGTCAAGAAGTCAGCCATGATCCTGATGAGCTTACCTTTATAGGTAATCTGTTTCTTTTCTCTGATGGCTTTTAATATTCTCTTTTTATATTAAATTTCTGGTATCTTGATTATTATATGTCTGGGTGTAGATCTGTTTTGGTTGTAGGTGGCTGGAGTTCTGTATGCCTCACATAACTGAATGTCATTTTCTTAATTATTACTTTCCTTAATTATTTCTGTGAATAGCCTTTGTAATTCACCTGTTTGTATTCCTGCTTCTTCATTCACATTTCTTATTCTTAAATTGTAGATTCTCCTATCATCTTCTAGCCTTTGTATTGTTACTGCCTGTTTCCTTGTTATTTTTAAGAGATCTTTCCTTTCATGATCACACATTGCAAACTTGTCTTGAAGTTTTGATAGTCTATCCTTAGTTTCTTTTAAGGCATTTTGCCAGCTTTCAATGCAGTTTTTAATTTCCTGGTAGTCTCTTTGAATCTGCTTCATGTATTCTGTATTTTCTTTATATTCTTTATTGAATGTTTCTCTCTTTTTTTGTGTTCCTCCCTTCTTCCATCTTTATCTTCCTGAGAGATACTTCCTGAGAGCATTTCTTTTATTACTCTACTCATATCTTGCTTCATCTCATTTAATATTTCAATTTTGACCTTGTATACAAGGTTCTGAAGATATATCTTAATGTCCATTGAAGCCATGCCTGATGTTGCATGTTTGCCACCCTCAGTCTCCCTTGTTTTTCCCTCTCCTGGATCAGTGCTCTCAGGGTTCTGGGCTGAGGGCCTCCTCTTGCCTCTCTCTCCTGTCATGGTCCCGGCTTCCTCCACACAGGTGTACAGTGCAGGTCCCAGCCCCCTTCCCTATTGGCCACATTTCCTCTGAAGCACACTGGCGAGGGACCTCCACACTTTCCTGCCTGCCCCTCCCCACTGGGCCAGCCAAACATAAAGAGCCTTCAGCTGGTTAGTGTGTCCAGGGAATTGATTTGGGATGGCTCAATGGGTCCTGGCAGGGTTGCGCCCCAGTCCAAGCAAATCCCAAGAATCTGCACTGGGGAGGGAGCAACCAACTGAAGTCACTGTTGCTCCCAGTTCAGGCTCCTCCTGCCCAATTCCAACATGTTGCCCATTTGGTTGCACCCTTCCCATATGGTGGTCTTATTCCCAGCATTGACAGTGGATTAATGAAGGTCCCTTTGCCAGCTCCACTCTCCACTGGGCTCACCAATCCCTGACTTCAGTGCTGCTGTGGTTCTTGTGAGTGGCAGCAGGAACAAGTTTGGGTGGTTCTGTGGGCCAGTGTGGACCCAAGCCAATGCAAACTCAGGCTGATGTAAACTTGGCAGGTTGCTGCAAAAACGCTGTGTCCCACAATCTTCAGCTGTTCCAGCTGTTCCTGATGTGTTTGATGAGCTTTTTTACGTTTTAATTTCTTTCTGTGTCAAGAGGATCCATCTCCCTCTGTCTGGGTCTCTCCAGGATGTTTTATTCTGGCATATGAGTTGTTTCTCCCAGGAGGCTTTATATTTTGTTGCTCACTGATGGGCCATCTTGACTTCCAATCAGAAAGGAACAAGTTTTGATGGTTATGGTAGTTCCATTTGTTACAAGACTATTAAATACTTACTAATATCATTAAAGTTTCAGATTTTCAGTTGCATGTAAACTAGAATAAAAGAATATGAGTTGTCAGGATTTGAAGCAGGGAGATTAGCTACATAAAAGGACAAGTAAAGAATAGAAGAGGGCTGAAACCCTCCAAACTTCCAAGTTCTGTTAAGAGCATAGCTGAGAAACAACACAGAGAAAGAGGAGCCCATAAAACATTTGAAGAAGCAAGAGAGTGCATTTTCATGAAACCAGCAAAGGAGTATTCCAACAAAATGGGATGTTTTACTGAGCCAGACATTACCAAGAAGTTTAATATGGACTTTAGCAACATGCAGATAAATAGCAACTTTTTCAAGAATACTTGAATAGTTGGGATAGAAGTCAAATTGCAGTAGACAGGAGATAATTAGATGAGAGAAATTAGACATAAGGAAGACAGGTCACAATTTTAGGAAATATTTCTATATAATAGGGCAGAAATATATAGTGTTAACAGAAGTGTTAGCTAAAATCAAAGAATACTTGATACATATATTATTATGATATATATTATTTGTAAATAATATATTATCTAATATAATAAGTAATATAATATATCATATACTATATATATTATTTTTGGTTTGCTTTGTTTCTACTATACATATGTATGTAGATAGGGGTGAAATGTTTGAATTAGAAGGATTTCAGATGTATGAAAGAGAATCTGTAAGATACAGTAGTGTTTTAAAATACTGCTGAACTACTCTGACCTTAATCTTTAGGCTCATAAATAGACCACACTCCTTACTGTCTATATTAGCAAAAACCTGGGCCAGCGCAGAGGAAGGAAACTTGGCACAGCCCCAAACCCCATGCCAACCATGAATCTCAATCTTCTCTCTTCCTTCACCTTCTTACATCCACAGCTATTAAGAAATTGTGAAACACATGTAATATTTCCTTCTCTCAGCTCCCTTAGGAAATGAAGCTAATGTATTTGAAAAGAAAGTGGCCAAAATTATATAATGAGAATGAAATAACAACATATATTATTGACTTTTGTGTCTATAAAACAGATTTTTAAAGTGCTTAAAAGTTAATAGTAGGGCTGGGGATCTAGCTCAGTGGCATAAGAACCTGCCTCGCAAGTGCGCAGCCATGAGTTCGATCCCTGGTACCAAAAAAAAAAAAAGTTAATTATACACTAGATATTTTAGAGTGGCTATTTGCTGAAGTATGAACTAGGGAGAACTGATAGTGAAATAAGTGATTTACAACAGGTGATAAAATAAGGGGCAGAGAGGGTAAATGATCTTAAAACAGAAGGAAGGATATAGCAAGATGAAAAGGCACAAGAGGACAATGGAGAGGAGAGGAGGAACAGAAAGAGTGGTAAAGCAGGCAAAACTCTCAGAGCTGCTGAGAAACGGTAAGTACTTCTTGCTCATGTAACCCTAAGGTTACTCTTTCTGTCTAAATTATTTTCATGTCCAGTTTATTTAGCACTTACCCCAAATACAGTCATTGAGATCCTAAAGGGTATGACAGATACAAAAACAGAATTTACATTAGATTACAGCGGGATTTTAATAGTGTGTTACAGAAATGAGCTGTGACGAAGTATAAGTGACTTGTTGGCCTGAAGAGCAAATAGATTTAAAAGAGACAAAAAAGAATGACTTTCACAAAGAAATGTTAAGGAATCAGTTCAGGGGAAGTGATTCACCTTTGTTGGAAGTTAGGACACATGAAAAAAGTAGTTAAAAATGGAAATCACATGATAAAAGCCCTTGAAGGCCAGACAAAGGGTATGTACCCAGTTGGTGGCAAAATTAGCTCCTGCAAAGGATTTTTTCAAGCAATAAAAAGAGATGCGTTTTAGGAATTCTACCATTGTGTCGTACTTTGCTTTAAAAAAAAGACAGGACAATTACATATTTCCAACTTTTAGTAACAAAAAAAGTTACCCTGACATCTTTTGGTGGTGTCAAAAAGCAGATAAATCGAGCCACACCGACAATTTTCTAATCTCAAAAATAACAAAGCTCGATCTTCACTGTACAGGAAAATAATGGCATTGTCTTTCTTTACTGTATAGCAGAATATAAAGGAACCATAAGATCAGATAACTACCTTTCTGATCTCTCCAACTTACACTCAGGAATCAAAGTCTCCTCAAGTTTTAAGGAGGAATTATTAAAATAGAAGCACGAAGCAAAATGAGTAGTTTAGCAGAGTTCATCTAAGTTCCAAGAGATTTTAAAACATTTTTTGTAAATTTCAATCTAAATACTCCTCTACCTTTATATTTTAAGTAGCTTCTTAGGCTCACCATTTTAATCTTTGGAAGGACAAATGGTCACATTTTCCTCCACCACTGATGTCCAATTTTTACTCTCATGTTAGACTTTGCTACTGTGAAACCAAATTTGAGCTCAAAGTAGATTTTTTTTCCCCTGCTGCATTAATTTTCTCTGCACAGACTGCACAGTTCTAATCATGTTGCTCTTCACTGTTTCTCCTAGGGGCAAAGTGAACTTCATAGAGCCAATTTATGGCCCCCATAGTAATTTTATGAGCCTGAAAGTATGGAGCCATCCCTGTATGATTTTCATGTACCTAGGAGAATCAGATTCAAATGCAACAAAATTAATCTTTGCATTATATTTTGTGAAATGTTGATATTACTGCTGTCATGGTAGCTCAGAATACATGGAAATAATTCATCTTAAATATCAAATATTGAAAATAAGAACTTTACATTAACTATATCAGATACAAAGAAGGACTTTATTTGAACTAAATCCTGATATAGAGTCCCATTTAACTGTGACCCCTAGCGTTTTATGGCCAGGCTACAGTTTGAATGAAAAATTACCTCATTTGAACAGAGTTTCAGGTAATGTTTTTCTTGACTTTTATACAATGACATGTTTTATTGCTGCTTCTGGTGTATCAGGTACAAATTTTCAAATCAATGTGCTCAGCACTTTTGGAGAAACTAATTCACTTTTCATAGAGCTACAATCATATAAATTTATATTCAAGCATTAAATTCTTAGAGATATCTAGTCTATGATACTTAGCTAACACAGTAGTTTAATATTTTAGCTCTAATTCAATCATTCAAGCATTCTGGTTAATAATCACAACAACAAAACAAAACTATTAAACCATGGTAATCATTATAATATTGTAATAACCTAGTAGGAATAGTCAAAATGAGTGTTATGGTAGATTAAAAACTATATATAGACAGGGTCTTATTACACATTAGTGTTTGCTTAAACTCAGTCAATATCATTGAAAAAGTTAGTCATATTGTAAGGAAACATTTCCTAAACATATTATATTAAAAAAATTCTGGGACAAAATTGAAAATAACAAACTATATACACTGAAAAACACATCTGTGTAGATAACATGCAAGCAAGTTACTTGATTATTTGAGTAATGGCTCAATACCCAAATATAAATTAGAAAAAATATCAGAGCTGGGAAAAAGTGTGGTTGTTTTAGATACTGACTAACTACTGAATATAGAGCCATTTCCTGAGCAACATCTGGCAAGGTGTTAGAAAGTTACAAGTACTCCAACTCCAAAAAGTTTACTAGCAGAGCTTACAAAGAATTCCACCATTGACATTTTAAAAATAATATATAGGAGTTATGTAGCATATGTAAGTGTAAAATATCTAAAACAATAGCATGTAGAGTAAAAGGAAATGAAAGATTATATTGTTCAAATTCCTTACACTACTCTGTAACAGCACAATATAATCTGACTCTAAATGTATAAGTTAAAGAACCACATCAATCCTCTCTACAATACTCACTGTAATAAAAAACAATAAATAATACATATTGAGGAATAAATTAAAAAATAAAGAGTATCATTAAAATACTTGATTAACATAAGGTAAAAGGAAGGTTGAACCAGAGTATGGAACCCACTCAATACTAATAATAAACTGGTCATACTGATAATTACATTAAATATCAATGGTGAGATTGCCAGTTGGGATGTAAACAATTAAAAATAAATATTGGCTAAGGGAAAAGCTATAAGAACACAACTAACAGATAAATAAAATAATGTGATAGAATTAATACGAGGTGCATTTCTAAAAAGGAACTATTGTCAGGACATTTTATAAATATAAAAGAAAATGTACATAAAAATCATAAATTTATATGGACCCAAAAAGCAGAGCTTCAGTCAGATGTGATGACACAGCTCTACAATCCCAACACTCTAGGGAAGGAGGTACGAGGATCAAAAGTTTGAGTACAGCAGAGGCAACTTAATGACCTCAACTCAAAATAAAAAAGGGAAAGGGAAAGTGTGAAAGCTTTGGCTCAGTCCTCAATATCGGGTGAGGGGGAGAAAGCAAACAGAACTGCAATATAGATGAAGTGAAAAGAGCAAAAACAGAATGACAGAGTTGACAGAGAAAATGGACAAGTGAACAATGTTAGTTGACTTCAACATGTCTTCCTCAATAATTGATATAAAAATATAAAAGACCTGAGTAATGCTATAAGCCATTAATTTGATATAATTAATATTTATGCATAGCATCACCCCCAAAATAGCACCATATGCTGTTTTTAGATTTACTTCAAAATATTCTTCAAAATAGAGTATATATTGAGCTGGTCTCAATGGTTTAAGAAGACTAAAAACCCTAATCACCATGTATTTAAAGTAGAAATCAATAGGGAAAGAAAGACCTGGGGCAAAATCTCCAAACATACTGAAAACCTCAGTTATATGTGAAACAAAGAAGGGGTTCAAAGGAATTAGAAAATATACTGAACTGAAAGAACTTTAAACTACAGTGCATTGAAATTTACTGGATGAAACTAATGCAGGGCTTTTAGAAAAATCTCAGCACTAGATATTAACAATAAAATGAGAAAGATTTTTAAACTGATATCCTTAACTTCTACCCTGATGAACCAGGACAAGAAGAGCATGTGATGCCTCAAGTAAGTAAATGTTGAAGAAGGGAAATATTGAGAAAAAAATCAAAGAAATTGAAAACAAAACAAAAACAAGAAAAATCAGTGAAACCAAAAGAGGATTCTTCATAGGGAAAAATGTTAAAGTTGATTAAGCTAAAGCAAACAAAACAAAACAAAAAGCCTCTTTAAATCTTAATCATTTAAAAGTTTACTCAAATATCACAAATAAAAGAACTTCACTTCTAATCAGACATTAAAAACATAATACGTATCATGAAATGCTTTATTCAAATAATTTTTTAATTTTTTTTTAATTTTAAAGAGAATGGAACAAAATGGAACAAAGCAGATCAGAACAAAACAATGCAAGCAACATAGGATTTCAAAACAAGACAAGAAGAAGTCAACAGTGGCTACCATAATGTGTCTTGTTTTCTTTCAAATAGTTGCCCATATCTTGACACACAATGAATTCAAACTATTCAAATAATTTTAAAACGTAGAGAAAATTAAGAAATGTCTTGAAAGATGAAAAAGATTATCAGAGTTCACTCAGATAACCTAAAAAACTCTAAGTGTATTGTTTTTAATCAATTTATTATTAAAAAAATAACCCCCCCAAAAAAAAACCAACAACGCAAGATCTCCAGGGACAAAAGGCATCACTACTGAATTCTACCAAACATTTTTGCCTGAAAATAATCCCATTTCAGCCCAATCTTACCTATGAACTAGAAAATGAGGAAATACTTGCTAGTTCATTTTAAGAGGACAGAATTACCCTCAGATCAAATCCAGGGGAAGAAATAAACTACAAGGTATTTGTCATAATAAAATAGTCGCAGAAAACCTTAACAAAATTTTAGCAAAAGAAACTCTGAAATAAATGTTTTTCATAAAGCAGTATATCATTTGAAACTTGCAGTTGGAGAACTGAGGAAATAGCTCAGCCATACAGCGACTGTCTGGCAAGCACGAGGTTCTGAGTTTGATTCCTGATACCAAAACAACAAACAAACAAAAAAAGCTTGTAGCTGATTCAACATTTAGTTTTTTACTTTCTTATTGCTTTTATTTATTTATTTTAAAAACAAAAAGAATAAAAACAATGATACAGAATTTCAAAATAAAATAATAGATGATTAGCACTGGTTAATATGTTGCATGTTATCTTGCATGTTGGAAAATCAAATTATAATTGACACATTTTTAAGGTTATTTGCTCACATTAATAAAAGAAAGAGGTATAAAATTCTACAGTTTTCATAATAAGAAATGTTGGTAAGTTTGGATGAGGAACTTGCATAAACAAAAAAAAAAAAAAAGGAGAATGTACAGAAAAGTTCCAGCAACTATATGTAAGATTCGAAGAGTGAAAGTTTACTGCTTAGAAATAGGAGCAAAGCAAGGGTTCCTGCTCCTGCCATGCCATGTGTCATGATCATGGAGAAACTAGTTATACTAAAAAGGCAAGACAAAAATAGAGAAATCAAGTTAACTGGAAAGAAAAAAATCTGCCTTTATTCACAGATGAAGTAATTTTACATAAAAATCTCAACAATCTAACAAAAAAGTATTAATTCTAATAAGTTTGTTTAGAAGGTTACAGTATGCAAAGTTCTACATATTAATATAGCAAACAATTAAGAAATCATTTTTCTGTAATAAGTACTATTACAATACAATCAAGACATTTAAAATATTTCATTTAATAAAATACATAAAGGCTAGGCACAGAAAACTACAAATTAATGCTGAAAGAGAAGAAAATACCTGATAAATGTGGGGAGGGACTGAAGCTGGAGATCCATCACAAATATAGGATGGGAACAAGGTAGATCTGAGAACAGAGAGACCAAGGCAAGCCACATGAGCAAGCTGCTCCAGTCCAGAGAACACCGAGCCTTGAGGCAACCCATGCCAACAGGTTGTGAGGCAGAGGGTTGTGGTGTGACACCAACCTACTAGTGTATAAATAAATGCACTGCAGTGGTTGAGCAGTTCCTTTTCTCCCATCCAGAGAGAGGGCTCCACCTGACCTCAGATTTCTGTATGCTGACTTTTATCATTGTTTCTCCATTCTCCCACAATCTTTTCTCCCTGGAACTTTGAGAGAGCTGCACCAGATGTGGCAAATAAATAGACACACCACATTGATGATTTAAAAGCTTCAATCTGATTAAAATAGCAATTCTCTTCTAAAGTACCAGCCAAAATTGCAGCTGAATTTGTGATAGAAATAAACAAATTAATTCTAAACTGTGCATAAATTTAAATGAAATAAAGTATTGAACAAATTAAAGAATTTTCTGCTAAGTTGAAGAATATATAGTAGCTTAATTCAAGCCTTATACTAATATTACAGAAATCAAGAGAGTGTGCTATCAGAGTCCTCACAGGTATAAACATCAACAGAATAGAATAAAGAGTGCCAAAATACTTCCACACACACATTTGTAATTGACTTTATATCCCCTTATCAGGTAAATCAAAGAAGAAGATTAGTATTTTTTTAAAAATGATACCTTCTAAAAATTGGATTTCCATATATAAGTATATGAAGTTGGATACTCATACTACTGCATTTACAAATAGATCAGATATAAATATTCAACTTATGGTTGGAAAATTTAGAGGAGAAAATGGGGAGAAAATCTTTATAGCTTCACATTGCATGAAGTTTTACTAAGTATGTCCCAAAATATGAATCTTAAAAGTAATAATGGCATACAACATTCAAAACTTTTATATTCAAAACAGTTAGGAAAGTGAAAGGAAAACCAACCATATATGAGAAGAATATATTTGTAAAAACCATATCTGGTTAAAAAAATTGTGTCTGAAATATAGAAATTCTTACAAAGATCATTCAAATTTTTAAAATTACAATAAATTACAATAAATATGTCCACATAGAAGATATAAAAGTGTATCAGCAAATGAATGGATGATCTATGTCATTAGCCATTAAGACATTGCAACTTTAAGCCACAATAAAATGCTACTATTCCCTCACTGGGATGGCTTTTTAACAAAATGGGTAACTCCAAGCATTGGTGAGAATGTGGAGGAAATGGAACACTCATACATTGCAGGTGGGAATATGGGAATATAAATACTACAACTGCATTTTTTAAAAAAATTGATAGTTCCTCCTAAAGTAAGGGAACAGTTACCACAAAACACAGTAATTATACTCCTAAGTATTTACCCCAAATAAGAGAATGCATAACTACAGGCAAAGATTTATGGAAGATTTATTCAAGGCAACCAAAATAAAAACTAAGAGTGTAAAACATTTGTATAATAGAATACTATTCAAAAATAAAAGGAAAATTAACTGCTGATCTACATGCCACCAGGACAAATCTCAAAAACTTGGTGTTTATTGGAAATCAACAGACACAAAGGGTTATTTATTGGACCAGGGATATGGCCCAGTGGCACAGTGCCTGCCTAGCAAATGCAAAGTCATGAGTTCCAGTACCAGTACAAAACAATTAATTGATTAATTAGATTACTTATTGCATGATTCTATTTATTTTAAATTCTAAGAAAGCAAACTACAATTATGGAAACACTTGAGTGACTATCAGAAACTGGTGAGGGAAAAGATACAATTACCAAGAAAGTTGAGGGAATTATTTTGGGTACACTAGGAAAGTTCTATTCAATGAAATCTGTATCAAGGTCGTGGTGATGACTGAAAGCTCTATACATTTGTCGAACTTCTTTTAAGTGTAAAATTAAAATTCATAATTTTAGTTTATAGACATTCACCCTAGACAGATTACATATAAATAGATACTAGATTTTTCTGGCAGTAAAGCTAACTGCAGTTTGAATGGAAATCCATAAACAAGGATAGGGATCTTAGGACTGAAGGAGAATACGGGGGATCTACAATGTTATCACTGCAGGAAAGAGTAAATTCTGCCTAAATTTTAAAAGTAGTGGAGAGGCATGACATAGCAGTTATTGGGATGCATCGCATAAGTCAGAGACACCTAAGAGCAATGGAAGACAGACTGTAAGAATTTTGGGTCTTTGTACCAGGCTGAATACTTATGCAATATTGTGTGGAATGCTAGTATGCTCACCTTAACCACCCTTGCCCAGGTATAGAGGCTTGTTAGTTACTCTTGGGCTTAAAGCTGTGTCTCAGCCTCCTTTGAATCATATATGCTACAAGGAGTGTGGTTACAAAATGGGATGCATGCTTAAAAAACTGTTACGGTGAATGACACATTGCCACTAATCCCCTCAAAATATTCCCTCTGGATTCAAGCACACTTGTTGTACTCTTATTGCCACTCTCTGAAGCAGTTCTGAAAATCCACTTTGGGGAACATCTTTTTGTGGTTGCTTCAATCAGTGTTCTGAATTGATTCAAATCATATAAAACAGTTTCTGTCAAGGAACAGTATGACAGTGTGTCCTTCTATACATTATTTGCAGATCTGCCACTGTGTGATTTCAGGCTCATCCGCACTATCAAAATGACAACAAAAGGTAAATGTTTAGAATAGACTCAGGACATTGAGCCTACCAGAACAGCAATACTAAATATGCTCAAGAAAGAGGTCTTCCAGAAGTGATTTGGAAAGTTGGATAAATGATGAGACAGATAAGTGTGTTCAAAGTGGGGCACAGTATTTTGAGGGAAACTAACACAGTATGTCACTTACTGTAACAATTTTTATTCAAATCTTCACCATATTGGTTAGTAACAGCTTGATTTATGCTTTAAGTTAAACCTGACTTAGTTTAAAAATTTTCTTTATATTACTCTGCTATTTGGCTTTCACATTTCCATTGGGAGGATTCAGGTGTTTCTTGATAATTGTGTCACTTACTTTTCTTCTTTAAAACTTATGGCTAAAAGCCCCACCCACAGAAGTATCAATAACAAATGGGAATTAGTGAAACACTTTATCAATAATATCTGATGTTTTCCAGGTTTGGCCAGCACATGGTACTGATTATGGTGAACTTGTGAACTTCGTAATGATGAGCTAATCTTCTGGCTACATTCTGTTTTCACTTCTTGTGCTTGTTTGTTTCAGTGTTTCTCAACATTGAAAAACAAATACTTATTTAATGTTTCTTTTTTTAAAAATTTTATTTAAAGAGGGGGGAAGCAAAACAGAAAAAAGGGTAGAAACAATACAGAATTTCAAAAAAATAATAAACAGTAAGAAATCACTATTTGATACATCACATATTGTCTTCTTGGATATAGTTGTTCAAGTTACAAAATTAAAGCATACAAAGTGGACATTCAAACAGTGAGGCTGCAAACAGTTCTGTTCACCAATCCAACAAAAACTTAGTAACATGGTTATCAATCCTACACACTTAAGTATACATACAGTTATCTCTTTTAAAGCACTTTCTTTTCCTCCTCTTGCTTTTTTTTTAAATAATTTTTATTTAAAGAAAAAATTTTGAAACAGAAAGAGGGTAGAAAAAATACAAAATCTCAAAAACAACACAAAAACAAACAAAACCAAAAAGAGTAACCAGTAAAAAATCATTAGTTGATAATTACATAGTTTCCTCTTAGCATACCAGATTCAAATAAAATCAGTCAAGATAAAACAGTGATACAACCAATCTTCTCTGTCTTATCTCGGCCATGCTATTTTTCTGTTGTTATTTGTTTACTTTTCTCCTTCATTCCACTGTCTGCCCCTTTCTTTGAGGCCTTTCTGCCTTTATTCCTGGAACCCTGGTGGTTTTCTTCTCTCTCTCTAGAATGTCCTTAAGTATTCTTTGCAGGGTTGGATTGGTGGTCACAAACTCCCCCAGTTCCTCTTTGTCATGGAAATATCTTGTCTCTCCATTAATTTTGAGAGACAGTTTTGCAGGGTACATCATTCTGGGTTGGAGGTTATTTTCTTTCAGGACTTGGAAGACTTCCCTCCAAGCTCTTCTTGATTTGATGGTTTGCATGGAGAAGTCCACTGTGATTTTGATGAGTTTTCCTTTATAGGTAATCTGTTTCTTTTCTCTGACCGCTTTTAATATTCTGTTCTTGTGATGGATTTCTGGGATCCTGATTAATATATGTCTGGGTGTAGATCTGTTTTGGTTGTACCTGGCTGGAGTTCTATATCCCTCATTTATCTGAACTTCACTTCTGTTATCTATGTTTGGGAAGTTTTCCTTAATTATTTCTGTGAATAGACTTTTTATTCCATTTGTATTAGTTGCTGCATCTTCATTCACATATTTTATTCTTAGGTTATAAATCCTCTTGTCATCTTCTAGCCTTTGTATCGTTGCTTCCTGGTTCCTTGTTATTTTTAAGAGATCCTTCCTTTCACGATCATACTTTGCAAATCTATCTTCAAGTTTTGAAAGTTTGTCTTTAGTTTCTGTTAAAAGGTTTTGCCAGGTTTCAATGG